>PVIR01000938.1:0-143959 GCA_004026965.1 Petromus typicus | reverse complement strand
GAGCCTCTGTATCAGAAGCCCACTGCTATTCTGAGGCCAATGGCATCTTCAAATTCAACTTTTCCATATATTCTGAAAGGTGGAAGAACTTGGGACAAGTGCCTACCTTTGCTTCCCCAGAGTAACTCTTGGCCGTGACTGATGGATGTGGCCCTAGCGATACTCCTGCTGTTATGCCCCTTGAACTCAGAGCTTCTACTGTAGTGTCTCTACAGCTCCTCCTGCAGAATGAGTCACTTTACCCCACGTGGGCCATTTTCCTTTCCTTCCTTTGTCTGCCTCTTCATTCTTCTTCTGGTGATCCTGAACCCACTTCCTAATAAGCCTCATGAGTCCTCCTTTCAAAGTCAAATTCTGGGATCCTGACTTACGACACCACCCAAATAACCTAAATGTCTTGATTTTTCCAGGGACCACTGAGGAGGTGCTTCATTGTTTGATCCCCTGGGACGACCCAACAAAGTAGAGGATTTGCTCCATACACAGATTTCCCAGTGTAATGCCAGAGGGCATTCCCCTACTCCACAGCTGCCTGCTTTCACACTTCCCCCTTTAAATCCTTGCTTCCCTGCCTGGCGGGTCCTGGAGCTGCAAACCCTCTGTGCTGATCTGGACTTACCACACTCTGAGGCTCTTCTCAGATCTCCGTCCCCACCCAGGCTCTGTTAAGGTTGCTGCAGCTCAGCTCCATCTGGAAATCTGACAGAGTGGGTTGTGCTTGAAAGTGGGTTTGATTTTAACACCCATCCCATCAACCCCTGTCTGCCAGTGTCACCCCCAGAAGTGGGCTGGAAGCCATAAGGAGTCGAAGGCAGCCGTCTTCACCCTCAGCCTGTGGCTGGAATAGACATTTGTCACCTAAACTAAGATGCTGTCACAACCAGAGTGGGGGTGTGTGAATTAAAATAGCACCTGGACTTTTCTAATTTTGAGGAGGCAGCTGGGGTGGTGTTTTCTGGTTCTTTCTGACTCCATAATTTCTCTTTGAAGTTCCTGTGGTTCACCATATCAGAGAATCAGTTCTTAGGATTCTGGTTTAAAAGGTCCATTTTTATTCTTATTCTGAAATGCTGTGAAAAACAGTCTACTCATTTCCTCTCCTGTTTATATAAAAAGGGAATAGACAACTGCTCTCCTTTGGAAAGTTAGAAAATTGGAAGTGCTAATGACTGTATCTTTAAGAAGTTTACAGCATATGAATCCAGGCTGAGAAAATCTCTCTGACGACGGGGTTTGCACTAGACAGCAGAAATCCAGATTTTTCTGTGCTGGATGCCACCAAGGGATCAGTTTGGAGGCGTGTGACAAAGATCATGCTAGGTTCCTCTGTGAAATCCATACACAGTTTGTTGAGCCCTCATTGTGTGTTCAACACACAAACGGGTAAGTGTCCGAGGGACTCGTGACAATGGCACTTTGGCTCTTCAGGAATTATATTGCATCTGAAATATGGCAGTTTTGATCTCTCTGATCCAGACACTTCATTGTTCCTAAGGATAACATGAGAAATCATCCCCAGAGGAAAAACCTTGGAATTTTAATGCAAATTGCTGCACAACTGCAAGAAGCTGTCTGACACTGTTGGTGAGTCTCCTCATCCTCTTCCCTCTTATACTAGTGGCAGAAATATTTCAGTGACACATGATTTTTTTGGAGCAGTTGCTCATTGCTCCTCATGTACATCTGTTGCCCAAAAAGTCTCTAGTAGGAAAATCAGCTTTAACATATTTAACCTTATTTAGTAGGGTAGTAAATTAATGAAAGTTAAACATCTCTGAGAAGGATAACAAACCACAACATATACCAACACGGAAAGTTTTACTCTTAAGGGCAATTGTTACCAAACAAATAGTATTGCAAAAACCCTTGAGCCTTTTAAAAACTGAACAGTATTAAGGTAAATCATCCCTCATCTTCTCCCCCAGACCTTCACTTCCTTGTAACCTGGAGATGAGAGATTCTAGTGGGAAGGGAGAATGTATCCAATGGACATAACCAAATAAAAGTTACTTAACTGATATATATCTTTCGAGTTGTACAATGTTTTACTGGTGTTGAGAAGACATTTAAGGGGGATATTGTGGAGAGCATTGTGCGTTCTCTGTGTAAGGGTTCTTTCCCTTCGCCCTTCACTCCTGTGAAGAGTTTCAAGCACCACTTCAAGCCTGTGGCACTCTCAAGTTTTGGGCCAATAGCTGAAACCAACCAGAAAACCTGAAAGGTTGCTTGAAAAGACTCTGTGAGTGAAGGAGAAATTGTCACTGCTTGGGAATGGCCTAAGCCCTTTCATAATTTGTAGGAGTGAAGGACTGATGTTTTCCATGGATTGAATGTGGGCCACGTGTGAGGGAAATCCATGGTGGGGTCATTTCCAGCCGTGTTAAAGAGCCATCTCAGTGGGAAAGAACGGAGGGAAGTGGGTAGGCTCCAGGCCTTCAGAAGAGGCCTGGGATGTTCTGTGGGTGCAGGCACGCTCCTGCTGCTATCAGTATCGATCGATGCATAGAAGAGCAGCAGTTTAAACCACCCAAAAATGTGCCCCAAAATGAAAACATCAATTTAATCTTCTGCCAATACCAGAGAACACGGGCACCAGCTCTCTTTGCTGCCAATTTTACTCTGCCTATTTTCTCTCACCTTTTCCTGAGCTCTCACCTTTGAGACTCAAAAACTAAGAGAATGGATGCAAAAGTGAGAAAGCCCCTCATTTCCAGCTGGATGGAATGGAGTTATAGAAAAGGGAGAAATCTCAAATTTATATGGAGTTTAGAGTCGGTTATTCAATTAATATCATGTTATGATATTACTAAGTTGAGAGTAATTTTCCTACCTCTTAAAATGACTGTAGGAATTTTTCAAGTACATATAACTAGAAAATTCATGCTCACTGCCTAAATTTACAGCCAGGGCCAAAAGAAGTCCAACTCGTCCTATTAAATAAACATGATGGAGCAGAGACCAGTTCAGGTGCCATGTTTGTTTAACATGAGAGTGTCAGAAAGGTGTGTATAAAATCAAACACACATTCACATGTGTCTTGAGATCACAATCTCTCTACACAGCAGCTCAAGGATTAAAGATTCATTGGCATTTATGCTAAGAATAGCAGGGACCTTGCCTGACCCTCTTAAGAGTAGCACTGATGTCACAAAAGACAAATAAATGGACGCCTAGATACTATTCACTAAATGTTCTTTTAGTGTCAGATCATCCTAGTAAATGTGCTCATGTGCATAGTTATCTTATTAAAAATAAGATGATATTTACAACAGAAAAATCTTAAAATTTCATTTTCTTAAGCAATGAAAGACTGTTTCCTATGACACCACCATCTGACTAATAGAGGATCTCTCTCAGAGTGAGACAAGATGCCCTTGGCTAGAACCAGTAACACGGTCCCTGTCTAACTGAAAACAGGGTTTGAGACTCAGAAGACTGCATGAACCTGTGCTGATTATTTGCTACCTCTGCCAGAATGATTTACCAAGTGTCCAGCAATATTCATCAAGCAATTACTACAGAAATTTTTGGGTACATTTTGGTAGAAAAAAAATCATAAAGTTTCAGATCAGACACATCATGACTCTCCATTATTTGCAAGGTATTTGTAATTAGAATGTTTCTAAACTTCTCTTTTGATTTTTCTTGCCTAAACATGATAGCAATTATATGTACATCTATTGTATTATTATAAACACTTACTGGGATAATTACATCAAGTTCTTTGTTCATCACAACTTCATCAAGTTCATCACAATAATGTTGTGAATAAATGCTGGTTCTCTTCCAGATATTCCTGAAGAGCACTCTTGACAACGTTACATGAGATATAAAGATTTCTGATTAGTACTGTCTATCCTCAAAGATCAAGCAACCCTTGTGATATTAGTAAAGCAAGTTCACAGTAGTTTAAAGAGTATTGTGAAGGCATCATTGGGTTGATACACATCAGAAGTTGTGCAAAGATTTAAAGGAAGAGGGGCTGGGGATATAACTCAGTGGTTCCGGTGCCTGTCTTGCAAGCACAAGGACCCGGGTTCGATCCCCGGTAACCACATACAATACCGGGTGAAGACTCACCCCAGCAGCAACCAGTACCACATACCACAGTGCCAGGCGTGGTGGCTCACGGCTGTGATCCCAGCACTCGGGAGGCAGAGGCAGGAGGATTGCTATGATGTGAGTATGAGGCTGAGCTCAGGGCCAGCCTGAACCACAAAGCGAGACCCTGTTTCAAAAAACCTTTAAAAAAAAAAAAGATTTAAAGGAAGAATTTTTACTTCTGGCTGCTCTGTCACTTCTGGAAGACTTCCTAGGAGGATGTGCATTTCAACTTGATTTTGAAGAATGGAGAAGATATCAGAAAAAGCCAAGAGGATTTGGGAATTTGTTAGCCAGGATTCTCAAGAGAAAGAGAACTAATAACACGATGGGGGTGGGGAGAGAAGAGTCAGGAGTTTAAGTGTGGATTTATTATGCAAACTGGCAATTAGAGAGGTGCAGAAGTCCCACGATAGGTCATTTGCAAGCTGGAGGTTCAAGAAAGCTGGTGATTTAGATCCATCCTGAGAACCGGGCCTGAAAACCAGGGAAGCCAGTGGTGTAACCCTCAGTTCTGGGAATGAGAGCTGTTATCTCTGGATTCCAGAGGGCAGGGAACTGAGAGCTCTGATTCTAATGTCCAAAGGCAGGAGAAGATAGTGGCCCTCACTAGAAGTCACAGAAGGAGGAAAAAGAAGGTGGATAAAGAAAAAGACAGAAGGCTTTTCTTAACTTTTTGTTCTGGTTAAGTCCTCAACAAATGGGATAAAACCCATCTACATCATTGAGGATAGGTCCTCCCCACTCCTTGTACTGATTCAAATGCTATGGTCTTCCATAAACACCCTCACGGAAGTGCCTAGAATTAATATTTTACCACTAGCCTTGGCATCCCATAGCTCACTCGGTCAACACCTGTCATTAACTATCACATAATTGGACAGACTTATTTGATTAAAGAGAGAAAATATTAAAAGTTGACATTTTGGGGAGTCAAAGGAAAAGCATCCTGGACCTTCAAAGAAGCTTAAAATGGGGAACTAGTGAGAAATAAAGATGAAAAAAATAGGGGAAATGTAGGATAGGAAAGGGCTTGAGTGTTAACTGAAGGAGGTTGAACTTGGTGTTGAAAGTATCAGGGAATCATTAAAGATATTTTAAGGAATGGGGCTATGATAACATCAAAGTTCTACATATGGGGAGAGACCCATTTGATGGCAAGAAAGTAATAACTAAGGGAGTTCTCCTCCTCTCTGTGGTATGGGAGGTATCAAAAGTAAAGGGAAGGGAGAGAACACTTAATCAAAACTTGATCATTCATAGATTTGAGAATTGAGATCAGAGAAATTAAATGACGAGCCCGAGGTTAGTGCAGCAGGAATGGGTTCAAGACAGCCTGGAGTCGCCATTTTGATGCTGCCACTTCAGCGTGTGCTTTTAGATGCCTTAACATTAAGAGAGCCCAGGGCAGCCTTCGATTTCAGGCTCCTTTGTCTTTCCTTGGATTGTCCTTGACATGCTAGTGAATTCAACTTTTGTAATTCTAAAACATGAATAATTTTCATTTGCTCTCAATTTGTTAACCACAGGTATAATTCAAAGACACAGTATTTGGTGCTATGGACATATTAAAGATGATTTAGTGAGACTCCTTCCCTTAGATGAAACATATGGAAATTTGGTGAAGGAAGAGGATATTTTAGCTCAGTTTTCTGAAGAGGAGATCTGAGGAAAACAATATTCTGGAAATCATGCTCATAATAGGGTGATTCTCTACAGATGACATTAATGCACTGGGAAAACTGGCTACAGCTAGCTCTCTGAGACATCCTTCAAGTGGCATTGTAACAGCTTCTCTTCCCTGTCTATGTAAGTAGGGGTGCTTGGCTCCTACATATGCACACATGCAGGGCAAATCACAAGTGTACGGGAAATATATTTGTGAAAAAGCAAACACAATACTCATCCAACCTATATCTATACATATGTGGCCATGTTTATGATGACATTAAATTCTGAGAAGTTCATAGTAAGTTGAAAATATTCTAAGTCAATAATTCACTCAATATACCTAACCACCCAATCATTGGAGTTTAACTTTACCTACCTTAAACATACCCTAGATACATTATTCTATACTTAGGCAAAACCATCATGTGTAAAGCTTTCTCTGCCATGAAGTATTGAATATTAGAGACACAGAGATGAGCATTTTTATATGTGACAGGAACCAGAAATGCAAAGTATAGTAACCCAGAAATGCCAGCGATGTTGTCTACTGTGGAGCTTGGTGACTTCTCCTCCCAAACTTTTGGCTGAGAGGGAGCTGTGGTCACCGCCACCGCCCAGAATTTCCAGAGAGGATTGGACCACATACGGCAAGCTTGGAGAAAGAATATCCAAACAGAATTTAAACTGAGGTGCCTACTGGATTCATACAGGTTTTGTACCATTTAAAATTCGACTCACTAAGTCAGGGCTATTTATACCTATGAACACACTGTAGTAGAAATTCATTATACTCTTTGCCTGGTCCTCTAGTTTTGTTCTTTCATGATTTTTAACTCAGGAAACAGGTGTTCCTGATAAGCTAATCATTTATCAAAGACCATATTAGTTGTCTTTATGGTCAGGAAACCATCCAAAAGGTCCCAAAGGTGGAGAGGTAAAGTCATAACCCTAGACTCAGGCAACAAGAATCTGCACTCTATAGAGAATTTAATAATAATAAAGCTACTTGAAAGTTGGTCTCTTTGTTATGATCCTTATGCTACTTTCCCAAAGTCCAAGCCCCAAAGAATCCCTGCTCTGTGGCAAACTGCTCCCCCTTGACCCAGTAGCTAAGGCCAGATCCGACCTTGTGAGCCCGCTGAGGGTCACCAGTCCAGAGGATTCCATTGGTTCCTCCCTACACCCATCCTGGTCTCCTCACTGGAAGGGGTGGAGCTACTTTGGGAAGCACAGCATTGCATGGGTTATTTACTCCTCACACCACCTACTTGGGAAAGAAGAGAAGCTTCTGCAAGCCAAGGCTGCACCTCTGCTCTTTTGCCTTCTGTCACCTTCTTCCAGGTCTCTGCACAGCCAGCCAACCTCCTGACCTGTCTGTCCTCCTTTCCTAGAAATAATGTAACTGGGGAGAGAGAGAGAATAGCATGACAAAGACAGCCAGGCAAAGCAAAACTAGTGGATCTCACCATACACACAGGAGAATTGTACTGGATATAGAAAATCCTGGGCACAATAGCAAGAGTATAATAATTATTTCTTCTTTCTAGTCTGACAGTTCTGCTCGTGTTCACTGGTGGCACAATTTCCATCCTCTTGAAAATCCTATTCCTTCTGAGCTATTTCTCCTGGTTTTCTATGACTTGGTCAGTGGTAACATTTCTCTCTTGTCTAAGTGCTACTGTTCTGCCTGATTTTAAAATGAGGACATTTTTCATCCTCACACTGGGCTTTCTCTTTATTCCTTATTTTCTTCCCAGAATTCCCCCAACTCCTATATTATTTTGTTTTAAATCTGTTACTGGAAGAATTGATTCCAAAACTCACTGTGCGAGTACAATCCCATATTTATATTTTACAACTCAAGTTCCAGCTGGTTAGTTGAGATCCTTTCCTTCCATATTAGGAAATATTTTAAATATTTTCCCTTATGAAACCACCTTTACCTTGATAATTCAAGAAGCCCTAGGGATAGATAAGTGTTCCACATAGGGAGTAAATTTCTCACCAGAAAACCTAGAATTAATCACTTTCATTCCTGTTTTTGCCTTTTGCTGTCACACACCTTCCCCAGCGGGTAGATGCCACTGCTCATTCAGAGCCTGAGTAGCATGTCTTTTGTCAGTGCCAGATATGGCCCTAGTGCCTTTGTACACCAGGTTTTGGTGCTTCCCACATCTCCAGTCACCGCAGGCGTGTGGCAGAGTGCTCGTGCCCACCTTGCGGAGATTGGGCGTGACTTCTTCCTTCTTCCTTTCAATCCATATGCCCAGGTTGGCCAGCATTTTCCTCCCAGCCCTCAGCACAAAGGTAGCATCAACCTCATTTTCAGTTTCTATGATGGGCTCCCATGGCCTGAAAAGATCCGGATGCAGCAACAAAAGAGTCTCATCTGTTTTCTTCTGTTTTGTGTTGCTATAATAGAATACTTGAGACTGGATAATTTAAACAATAGAAATTTACTTGTTTTATGGTTCCAGATGCCAGAAGGTCTGACCGGATGGTGCTGGTATCTGACAAGGACCATGGTGCCACCTCCTCCAGTGGTGCCACCTCCTCCCAGGGTGGAAGGTAGGTCAAGTGAAGGCACGAATAGGTGAGCAAGGGAGGCATGAACTCACTCTTAGCAAATCCACTGTGGAAGCGGCTAACCCCGCCTCGCACGAATGACATCAACCCACCATGAGGACAGAGCCTTGAGACTTACTCCTTGTTTGGCGGGACTCACCTTCACCAGTCTTGCTCTGGGGTTAGATTTCCAATATATAGGCTCTGGAGAATACGTAGAAATCTCAAGGCCATTGTTCCCCTCTCCCTCACTCTAAGTCCTGGTCAGAGGCAGAAGCCACACTCCACCATACTGAGAAACAAAGGCAATATTTTAGACTAGAACAGTAACTGTCAGAAAAATCATTTTTACCCTGACCTACGCTAAAAACATAGTTTATAAAAAGAAAGATTCAGGAACTGTTCCAGATTATAAGAGACTGAAAAGACGTGACAGATGAATGCGACACACGATCTTGGATCTTCTTTAGGTATTAAAAAAAAACATTATTGGCACAGTTGTCAAAAAATCCCAATACAGTCAGTAGAAGAGATAATAGTATTATTTAAATGTTAATTTCCTGGTTTGATAACTACCTTGTGGTTGTATAATCCTCTTTCTAAGACAGAAATACTTATAGGTAATAAGGCAGTATGCCTGCAATGTTTGAGGGGTTTGGAATAAGTTGTGTGTGTGTGTGTTTATACATGCACATGGGGGAAAGAAAATACAGTAAGATGTTAATATTAATTTTTAGGTGATATAGTTTAAAGATAAGGAGTTTTGGGGGGGTCTTTGGCCTTTTCCACAAATTTTCTTTGTCTAAAATGTCAAAACTAATATACTAAAATAGCTTTTATATCACAACCCAGTGAAGGTACATATAAATTCAGGTATTTGTTCCTTCATTATTTAGAGGGTCCTACCTCACACCCTTCTAAGTATGAATATAGATCAGTGGCCAAAGCAGACAAAAATATCTGCCTAAGGATCTTACACAAATACCTACCCACCCACACTTATATGTGTATATGGGATATACAGACATCAAAATAATTTTTTAACTATCCTTTGATAATTGCTGCTTTTAAAAATTCTGTCACATTTAAAGATTAAATCGAGATGAAATATATGCATTTTATGAATCACTAATGGACAATGAGCCTTAGTTTCCCACTATAACTCCAGAGCAGAGAGAGAAAACCAACGGGCCACATGGCCCTAAAGGTCAGCTTGCCCTGAGTTTCAGACCCCATCTCAGCACTAGTTTCAGACCCAGTGAGAACCCATCTTCCGGTCACTGGTCTTCATACCCAGCATACCTGAAGCTGCTGAGGGCGCCTTCACTTCAGACCTGTCCAGCCCCAAACCACCCTCTAGTCCATTGCTGGTGAGTGTCCCTTCATCCTGACCGCACTCCGGGATGCAGCGCCCACCCCACCAGCTGCCTGTCTGAGAATGCTTAACGTCCTCTTTATATTTCCTTTGCTTCAGTCCCTACAATAATCAGTAACAAAGTTGTGTTAATTCTCCATCCTAAATAGTCTCAAATTCATTGTTTCCCTTTTCATCTGACCGTTTTACTTTAAATTCACCAATATCTTTAACTTGAATCATTCTAAAAGCTTCTGAGTTGGTCTACCTATATTCAGTGTTTATCACTTCAGTCAATGGAACAGCCAAGAGATTCTTTTTTAAAACCTAAAACTATTATATCACAACCTTTATAATTTTCCAAGTACTGCTGAGAGATCACTGAGAGTATTTAAGTTTGTGTTTCATTGTGAAGAACAGAAAGCCAGAAACAACCATGGATCAACAGGGTAGAAATTCCTTTTCTATCATATTGAGGAAATACCTGGTACAATATGGTATCCAAGACCTGGATTCCTTCTGTTTTTTTTCTGGCTATATGCAATTTTCGCTTCTGATCTATATAGCTGCATAATCTCCAGGCAGACATTTGCCTTCCAGCTAACTAGGAAGAAATGAATAGAGAAGAACATAATTTCAGGAGTCTCTTTAAATTACCCCCAATCTCTCATTCTTTTAATGCACTAATGTACCTGGCTGCAAGAGAAATGGTATACAAACATTTTCCTATCCAGTTGAACAATATCTAGCTAAGAGGTAGGTATAAACAATAACTATTAATAATTAAGACATTAAAGATGAGTGTTGAGGGATCACTGCTAGTCTCTCCCACGTGGGCTGGGTGGTCCTATTAGAGTTGGTCCTGCTTTTTTCCTGCGCATCTCCTGTGAAACTTCCTGTGCGCAAGAGACAAGCTGGTAATTGCCATCTTAGCTTCCTAAACATCCTCTTCATAGAATTTTTCTGTGAAACAATTATTTATGCAAGTATATTTTGTATATATATATTTATAATATATATTTTTGTATATATATATTTTTGTGGTATATTATTTAAAAACACTCTCCATGAATGAGGAGGCCAGGTGAATAGAAACAGACTGAATCTCACCTGCATCAACCAACTTGAGCTGGTCGATGACCTGACAAAAGAGAGGTTGTGGAGAGATGGTCTAATTGCATCAGCTCAAGTGAAAACACCCCAGCGAACTGGCTCAGTGTGGTACTGGGTTTGGAAGACCCTCCCTCGGGAGAATGAGCCCCGGAATAGTGTAACAAGGAAATGAAGAACGGAGGATTGCTTCTGCCTTCCTTGGAGGAGCTCCAGTCTTTGCTTTCACCTTAAATGTTGTCTCTGGCTTTCAGTGAAGACTCTTCATGCTCCTGCATTGACCCTTCAGCCTTCCAGGGCAAATCCTGGCCTCCTGATACAGACCTGCGCAGTACACCACATGGTGTTCCAAACCTTCAGTTGGATCCTTCAGCTGTCAGTGCTCAGACTGATCTTTTGTCCCCTACACACCTGACTCTGGGAAGCCATCATAAGTCAATCTGCTAATTCTAATATATTTTTGTATCTTGCATTAAATGTGCTTCCCTTGTAAACACTAATTGACACAGTTGTCTTTAGCTTTCTACCTCTATAACAAGTAGCAGAAATAATCAACTTACAGAGAAAAGCTTTAGAGGTTTTACTCCAGGGTCAGTTGGTCCCATTAATTTGGGCCTATGGTGAGGGAACACCTCATGGGGCAAAGAGTCACCTCTCTGCTGGCCCAGATGTCAAGCAAAGAGGCTGGGGTCCACAGTGTCCTTCAAGGACACATATCTAATGGCCTGAGACTTCCCACTAGGTCACCATCTCCCAGGTCGCCTAGGTGGGGACTAGGATTTTGATGTGGGCCTCTGGAGGAGCTCCCAGATCCAGACTCTTGCTGTATACAATTCTGAAGTCATTCTGATCTATAGGGAACCTTGTGTCTTAGTCACTTTCCCGTCACTGAGACACAATACCCAAAACCCATAACTTAAAGGAGGAAAGTTTTGTTGTGACTCAGGGGTTTTAGAGGTTTCAGTTCACAGTCAGCTTATTCCAAGGCGTGGTGCATGGCAGTGGATCATGGAAGAGAAGAAAGAGCTCATGGCATGGCAGGAAGCAGAGAAAGATGGTCAGGCGACAGAGCCTATGGCCCCATCCACAGTGAACCCCCTCCTCCAAGTAGGCTCCACTTCCCAACATCACATTTAGTTGTAAACTTGTCAGTGAACTGACTCAGTCATGAGTATCATCCCCCCAGAATGCAAATGCCTACCAAAACCCCACTGTGCACAGACAAGGCTTGGGGGAAGTCTAGATATAAATCACAGCAGGTGCTTTTTTACTTAAGGAATTACTGGAATGATGGAATTTAGCATAGTCAACACATGTGACTAGCTGGGAGTAAAACAGTGACCCTTGTGCTTGACTGAATGTGATAAATAAAAGTAATTGGTAGGCCCACTGGTTTATTCCATTAGTACTCAGAGTTCAGGACCCAGTTGGATACAGCACAAAGTAAACAATCATTTGTTGAATGAATAAATAATTCACTAACTTGACATTTTCACTCTGGCTTTACATATTCCAAGTATAAATCTAAAAACCCAGTTGAGGGGCAAAAATCATCACTACACTTCGCTGTATGTTTCAATCACTTTACTGTCAAGTAGAAGAAGGTGAGCATTTGTATTTTGTTATAGACTAACACTTCATTATGAAATTTCACTCATCTAATGTATAGAATGCAGTGGATTTTTCATCACTACACTTTGCTGTATGTTTGAATCACTTTACTGTCAAGAAGAGGAAGGTGAACATTTGTATTTTGTTATAGACTAACACCTCATTATGAAATTTCACTCATCTAATGTGCAGAATGCAGTGGATTTTTAGCATATTTACAAAGCTATGCAAGTGTCATGACTAACTTGTAGCAATTACTCATCCTAACATGAAGCCCACATCCATTATCAGTTGATCCTCACTCTTGTATTCCTCATTTTTTTACAAATTTTCTCATTATGTACATTTCACGTAAATAATGACTTTTCATTCAGCACAATATTTTCAAGTATTTTACATGTGTAACCTGCACCAATACTTCATTCTTTCTTATTACAAATAGCAGACTATTAGTTTGAAATGCCATATTATGTGCATCTATTCTCCACTTAATGGGCATTTGGGTTGTTGCTTTTCGGCTCTTGTGATCACTGTGAGAACATCTGTGCACAGGTTTCTGACTGTTTTCACTTCTCTCGATTGTTGTATTACTATGACCGCAATGAATCAACACAAATTTGGGGGCTTCAGGCAGTTTAAATCGATGGTCTTATGGATTTGGAGTGCAAAAGTCCATGATGAGCTTCACTGGGTCAAAGTGAAGGTGGTGGCCAAACTGCAATCTGTCTGGAGGCTCCATGAAATGCTGTTCAACTTCTAGAGACACCTACAGCAGTCCTTGGGGCTCCTGCCAGCGATGGCCTCGCACACAACTGCTTCCTTCATTTTATCTTCTGTCTCTGATCTCTGCTTCTGTTATCATATTTCTAACTCTTTCTCTCTACTCTGTTATCATGCAGTCTTCTCTGATTTTAACCTTTTACCTCTCTTATTAGGACCCTTGTGATTATCTTGGACTCACACAGACAACTCAGGTTAATCTTTCTGAACTCAATCATAGGTGTGAAGTTCCTTTTGCTACGCAATGGCAGAGGGCAACAGGTGGACATCTTTGAGGCCCTATCATTCTGCTTCCTACTGTGCTTAGAAGTAGAATAGCTGGATATGTTAAGTTTACATCTGATGTTCTGAGGAACTTCGAGCTGTTTCTAGAAGTGGCTGCGCCATTTTCATCGCCCTCCGCAGAGCATACGGGTTCTCATTTTTGAGTCCTTGCCAACTTTTATGTTGTCATTCTTCTAACATAGTAAGAGAGGCAAATAGTATAGCTCTGTGGTTTTAATTCGCGTTTCCTTTATGACTAGCCATGTTGAGAACCTCTTTATATGTTCAGCAGCCATCTTGACATATTTTTTGAAAAGTCTTTAACCAGATATTTACCCTATTTTAAACCAGATATGCATAATTTTTGTTGAGTTAGAAGACTTTACATGTTTTGGATAATGTCCCTTATCATATGCACAGTTTGATTTCCAAGTATTTTCTCCCCTTATTTTGTCTGCATTCTTTTTACTGTCTTGAAGTATCATTTGAAGCAAAATGGATTTTATTTTAAGGAGGTTCAATTTATTTTTTTGCTGTTGATCTTATTTTTGGTGCCATATCCACGAAACCCTTGTTTCACCTTAATTGACAAAAGTTTAACCCTATGTTGTCTTCTAAGCATTTTACAGTTTTCGTTCTTACATTTAGGTCTGTCTTCAGGGTGTGGGTTTCTGTGTGTTTGTTCTTTTGTCTACGGGTATCCTGTCATCCAGCCCCATTTGTTAAAAAGACTGTTCTTTTCCTATTAAATTGACTTGACATTGTCAAAAATCAATTGACCAGAAAGGTACAGATTTATTTTTGCACTCTTGATTCTATTTCACTCATTTATGTTTATATTCTCATGCCAATTCCACTCTGTCTTGATTATGGTAACATTATAATGAGTAGTGAAATTGAGAAGTGTGGGTCTTCCAAGATGTTCAAATTATTTTTGCTATTCTACATTTCTTGTACTCCCATAGATTTCAAGGACCAGCTTGTCACTTTCTGCTAAAAAATCTAGCTAGCATTTTCATAAATATTATGATGAATCTGTGTATTAATTTTGATAATATTGATATTTTAATGATAGTTCAGTCCTCTGACCCATTAAGCTGGAATGCAATTTCCCTTTATATAGGTCTTCATTTATTTTCTCCAGTACATTATAGTTTTTAGTGTCTAAAATAAGTTTCACGTTTATTTCACTCAATTTATTATTGTTTATTCTTTTGATGGTACTGAGATAGAATAATTAATTTCATTTTGTGTTGGTCCCTACACATCAATAAAGATGCAATTAATTTATTATATTGATCTTATAGGCGGCAGTCTTTAACTTATTTACTAGTTTTAAAAATTTTAGTGGACTCCTTGAGATTTTCTACCTACAATATCATGGTGCCTACAGACAGAGAAGAAGAAAAGAAGGTAAGAGAGGAAGCAAAGAAAAGAGGAGTCGAAATGATGAACCTAAATGTAAATTTGCTTCAATTCTGCTCAGAAGTAAAATAGATTATAAATCACAATGGTATATAACAAGGCTTAAGAAGAATCAGAGTTGACCGTCAATCATTTTTAATTTTATAGTATCTTGTGTACAAAAAAAAAAAAAAGAGTGTAAAATCATAGTTGGGTACTCAGTTGCTTTGAAACTTGTCAGATTTGGTACCTTTCACATGTTCTCATGAGAACTTTGACCAGTACTGTTGTTTGCATGGCAGTCAGATCTCAAGCTAGAACTTGCCCCTGTCAATTACCATGTGACTCACTATCTTTTCAGCCAAAACAATTTGGTGCTGGTGGCATTTAGTACTGGTCCTGCTCAGTGGAAGCACTTGGCAGCGAGTACCATGCTACCACTATCATTGGTTTCTGTATCCTTAAGCTGGACATCTAAAGATTCTTCCAAATGGTAGACTCTAAATATCTAGAAAAAAAAAGTGTCTGTACTAAGTGTTAAATCCCTTTTCCATGTCATTTTTACCTAAACACAAGACTACAGTATAAAAACTATGTATATAACACTTACATTGTGCTAGAAATTTCAGGTAATTGAATCTGTCATTACATTACAAGTATATGAGAAGGCATGCATAAACTTTGCTGTGAAAATGCTACACTATTTTATATAAGAAATTTGAGAACCCAGAGATTTTGGTATCTGCGAGGGATCCTGGGCTAATCCCCCACAACAGCAAGAGAGCACTATTTGTACAATCCAGAGCTTAGATAAGAGCACAGAAGCTGAAAATGTAAATGAGTTCTAGAATGTATGGTAGATATTGTAAAATAGAAAATATTCAAAGGGCAATGGTGTAGGGGTAAGTAATGAGGGGAAAGAAAAAAATTGTGATGGTAAAAAAAGGGAAACAGCTTATATATATAGGGGGTGGGGGATTGTAGGGTGGGTAGGAGAATAGGAAAAAATGAAAATCAAGTCATGTCATATACTGGTACAAATTGTCCATGCTGAGTGTGATCATGATATGTATATAAAATGTACCTATTTCACAATTGAAAAAGAGAAAGAAAGAGCACAGAAACAAAGAACAGTCTTAAGAAAACAGGAAGAAAAAGTAGTTTTATTTATCCCAGTCTTGACTATTATTCCATCTGGGATAACTTGTAATTTCATGTAGCATATGCTTTGAAGTTATACTGATATCTTTTTTAAAAAATATTGAGATTTCTAGGAGTTTGAGGCTGAGCATTGGGTTGTTTATTTGAATTCACTGTATTTGCCTCATACAGAGATTCACTGCTATGAATTTTCCTCTTAGCACTGTTTTAAGTGTGACCCACAGATTCCTGTGTGTTGCACTGGCGTTATCATTGAAGTATAGAAACTCTCTAATTTTTTCTTTAATTCTTCTGTGACCCATTCATTGGTCCAGAGTATTGTTCAATTTCCATGTGTTTGTGAGGATCCTGGAATTCCTTTTGCTATTCAGCCCCAGTTTCAAGGCGCTATGGTCTGAGAGTATTCAGGCAATAACTTCAGTTCCTTTGCATTTACTTTAACCTGTTCTATGAGCTAATGTGGGGCCTATTTTAGAACATGACCCATGTACAGCTGAGAAGAAGATGCATCCTGATTCTATGGGGTGAAATAATCCACAGACATCTGTGAAGTCCATTTGCTCAAAAGTTTGGCTCTGTTGTAGTATTTTATTGTTTATTTTTTTATCTAGTTGATCTATTTGTGACAGTGGAGTGTTGATATTGATTCATTATGTAAAAAGAATCACCTAATACTTTAATATTTTCTTTAACTTTTACTCTTTTCCTTAACACAGGTATTTATGCAAAAGGCTTTGGGAAGGGCCTATATGGAGGAGTAAAGAGAACAGGCCCAGATACCAGCAACAAGTGGTAGGAGTCCTGCGGCGGTCAGCTCTGCACACACACACCCCTTCTAGTACTGAGTCAAATGGACTCAAAGGTGACTCTGTCTTCTCCTGGGCGAGGGACAGTTTTCTGATGGCTCAGCTGGAGCAACATGCCTTTCTTGCAGAGAGCTGAGTCAGAGTAAACTTGAGGGCGAGAATTCTGACAGCTTCCAAAGAAGAATCTGCAACTTGTTCCTTCCAATCTGGCACAAACCCAGGCCTCTGTACAGAAATTTAGGGCTTCTAGTTTTTTTCGTTTTTCAGTTGTGCCTGTTTTTTTAAAAATTGACTCAAAAAGTTTCCACTGAGTTCCAATCAATATGCTTAAGGTGAGCCAAGTCATCCTGGCAAACAGAAGCACTAGGATTGTGTTCCTTACCAGTGTACCAGAAGGCAGGGTCCCCAAAGGGAAGGGAAGGAAATGCAGAGGACCCGGACTCCTGGTGGCAGCAAAGATAGATGGCTGCCACGTCGGCCGGATGTGCTCAGGTTCTCCCACAAATGCTGGCAGCTGCCTTTGGCTCATGTCCTTCTCTCAGTCCTGTGTGACCTGAGTAAGCCATTTGGGTACATTAATGTTCCTTATCCAGCCCCCAGGAGACACTCTGGTGGAGGTCAGCGTACCATTTCTGCAAAAATATGCTCTTAGATAACTGAATAGACATCTGAGAAATTTAAACTAACAATTTCATTGACATAATGTCTTTGAGATTTGTTCTTCTCCCTGATCTCTCTCCAGCTGGCAATGGTGCTGGTGGATTAGCATCAAGACTGTCTGTCCTCAGTCTCTGTAGCAAAGAATTAACAACTTTTAGTAAAAAACCTAAAGAAGCTTTCTTTTTGGAAATATATACATAATCTTAAATATGAGATTTGTGGGAACTCAGAGTGAGAAGGGCAATGAGTTCTAAAATATATTGCTTCATCACAACAAATATTTTGTGTGCTTGTATTTTTGTGGTTTTTATTAATCTTCTGATTAATGATAAGTTGTCAGCTATAACAGTTACAATTAGATTGAGTGAGAACAAAAGCTACTTTTGGATCTTCAGGAGACGCTCTGTTAGAACATGTGCCTCCAAAGCAGGCACTGTTGATATTGAGTTGAATTGATCAAATTTGTAAATATCTGTTCTTTAGAAGACCTTTGCTATTGATGTTTGAAAAAAAGAAAAAAGAGTAAAACCACAATTGAGGAAAAACTGATCACAATATCTATGTGTTAGTTGGCTTTCTGTCACTGTGACAAAACACCTGAGATGAACAACGTATAAGTAAGAGGGATTTTTTTGGTTTATAGTTTCAGTGGTTTCTGTCCATAGTCACTTAGCATTGCTACATTTTGGCAGAATATCACGGGGAGGAGCACGTGACAGAGCGGAGTTGGTTCCCTCAGCCAGGAAACGAGAAGAGAGAGAGAAAGGCAGGCAGACAGGTACGTAGACAGACTGGGTCTTGGTGTCTCTTGAGGGACATGACCCCCAGAAGCCCTAACTTCTTCTCAGTCGGGCTGACCCCTCCAAGGTCCTGTGACTTCTGGCATCTCTAGAGTAGTACACAAGGACTGTGGCGCAAGTGCCTTTGGGGAACACATCTGACAAAGAACCCACATGTACATTTTTATACGTGTTATGTATGGTGCATTTACAAAGCATATACATTTTAAAGAAAACAAATAATCCGGTAAAAATGAGCAAAGCCTTGAACAGACACCTTAAAAATTATGTGGAGGAACAATAAGCCCACTAAAAAATCTCCAGCATCATTAAACATCAGGAATATGAATGAAAATGACAATGTGTGAGCATTCCACAGTGATCTAATGACAAATAGAGCAGGAGCCACACGTCAGGTTAACAGGGAGGTGGGAGTTTATATAATACATTTAGGACACAGTTTGAAAGCTTCTTCTATACTTTTTAAGAAAACAAAGCTTATCATCACTTGAAGCTTAACTTTGAGCTATTTACACAGGAGAAAAATAAGCACATCTACAAATGTCCACAGGGGTTTGTATGTATTAGCTACAGTTAGGCAAAGCATAACGTCCTTTAATAAGTGCTCAGGTAAATAAATTGTAGTATATTCATACAGTGTAGCACTGCTTCAGAATAAAAGAAGGTGGATTGCTAACAATAATATTCATGAGCCTACAGAGAGAAAATAAGTCAAAAGTGTATTTTCTGCAAAGTTCCTTTCTTGAGAAGGCTAAGAACAGGTAAAAGAAATCTGAAATGTATTGCTTGAAAAGCAAAGTTTAGAAGGAAGTGACTGAGAGAAAATCAAAGAAGCCTTTCAACATAAATGGAAAATTTCTCTACTCTGATAGTGGTGGGGTGGCCTAGATGTATATGTTTGTCAAACTACCTGAAGTGCTCACTCAATAGTTCCACTTTTCATTGTAAAATAACATGCATTGTAAAATATACTAAAATGTAAAATATGAATCTCTAAAGACAGTAAAAGAAAGTGGAATTTGAAAAACAAACCAAAGAGTAGGGACATCTGGAAAATATAAAGGAAACATTGATAAATAGACATATTTGAGTTAATAAAAGTTGTAACTTATACATAGTAAAAATAATATAAGTTTATAAAACATATAAAACATGTTTATAAGTTTATAAAACATAAAAAATAGAAATGTACCTGATGTGGGCTAAGTAAAATGTAAAGAAGTTCTACAAATCATTAAATATGAAGATTTACAAACTGGAAAAGAAATAAAAGTTATGAAAAGTAAATGGATATAAAAAGAATGTCTATAAATAGAGAATATATATATATAAATCAATAGATAGTATATGCAGACTATCACAAACAAAAAGACATTGCCTATAATCCACACTTTTAATAGTGCAAATTGCATAATAATTCAATATTTTTAACCAATAAGATTTGTATAAAGCATAATGCTCGATAATACACAATACTAGTTACATTGATGCCTTTTTACATTCGTGGAGGAGTATAAATGTATGCAAATCCTCTGAAGCCTAATTTGTCAATATACATTAAAATTTAAAATATGAATAAACTTGAGCCCAGAAAATGGACTTTGGGACAGATACATAAAGTTGTTAACTGCAGCACTGTTTGTAATGGCAAAGGACTGGAAATAATGAAGTTGGAATTGGATAAATAGTAGTTACATCCAGATATTGCTTACATATAGTTGTGTAAAAGAATAACAAAATTTCTATATAATGGTGTGGGCCTACCTGAAACATATTTTGTAAACTAATGAGCATAAGGTCGTATATGTGTGTTTCTAAGTAAATAAGCATACATACATGTAAATATTAATATAACATTTGCAGAATATGTGTGGTAGAATGAAGATCAAACTACTAGAAATTGTCTAAAGGGCCAGACCAAGAGTACTGAGAGACAAGAATGACAGATGTGCTTGTATTCCACACACAGAAGGATACACCACTTTTTTATAACTATTTGTTTTTTTAATCATTTATATATATCTGGCATAAGTGAAATGGTCAGATGTTGAATAAAGTTTGAGTAAGCAGATTTTTCCCAGGTAAACATTTACGTACTTGTGGACCCGGGATTTAGCTCAGTGGTTCCGGGGCCTGTCTTGCAAGTGCAAGGACCCCGGTTCAATCCTGGTTAGCCACATACAGTACTGGGGTGCAGACTGAAGCCCAGCAGCAACCAGCACCACATACCACAGTGCCGGGCATGGTGGCTCACGCCTGTCATCCCAGCACTCGGGAGGCAGAGGCAGGAGGATTGTGATGTGAGTTTGAGGCTGAGCTCGGGGCCAGCCTGAACTACAAAGTGAGACCCTGTCTCAAAAAAACAAAAAAAAAATTACATACTTGTATAATTTTGTAGTACACTATTGTCTCCCCCCTTATCTGTTCTTTCACTTTCAGATACTTGTAGTCATCGGAGTCTGATAACATTAAATGGAAAATCCCAGAAATAAACAGTTCATGCATTTTGCCTACCACGCCCTTCTGAGTAGGGTGATGATGTGTTTCTGTTCTGTTCCAACCCACCTGGGAGGAGAAGCCCTCTCTTCAGCATCTCCACCCCAATGCACTGTGTCTCAATCACCTAGTAGCCATCTTAGTTATTAGGCACATTGCGCCTAGTTTTGTGAAGCTTTGAGCATCAACCAGAGTCCATGGAATATATGGGTGATAGGTGATAGGTAATATATGGGTGATAGGGACTGCTATATAAATTATCATTAAAAGAACTACTCATAAATGAAATAAGTAGGACAGAGATGTGTAAATACTATATAATTTCTCCAGTATAAGAAATTGAAGGTGTAAATGAGGTCCAGGATATGTGATAAATACTGTGAAGCAGGAATAAAATGTTTAGAGGGAAAAGGGAAAGGGGGAACAGGGAAATTTAAGAAGGAAAAGAAAAAAATTGATGGTAAAAACACAAAAAATGGAAACAAATCTTATGTATTGAAAGGGAAGGGATGTCGTAAGTGAAGGGACTGGGAGAAAATGAGAATCAAATGTGTCATGTACTGGTACAAATGTTGAATGTGATCATAATGTACATACAAAATGTATCAATAAACTCAATTTCAAAAAATAAAATGAGTATGAGCAATCGAAATAAGTGGCTGTTGTCATGGTTACTTATTGCTTTATAATAAACCATCCCAACACTTGAAGGCTTAAAACAAGTGGTTATGATAATATTTGACCGTTTTGTAGGTGGGACTTCAGACTGCACTCGTCTGCAGAGCACTCATGGGGCTTGATGAGGTCACTTGTTGACACTCTGCTGGTGTGAGGCCTGTAACTCACAGGAACTGTTGGGAACACCTGCTTGTGGCCTCTCCAGTGTGGCCGCCCTGGAGTCGCTGATTCTCGGCAGTCCAAGGCCACACACAAGTTCTGCAAAGAGCAAGGGAGGCCTTATAGCTTCTTAGCATTCCACTCCGGACATCACGCCCCGTCACTGTTGGCCTAACTGCCACATGTTCCAAAGGAAAGAAAGTCAACACTATTTTCTGGTATGAAGAAGGCAGAGGAGCTTTTGTGCATCTTTCATCTCTTGCAAATATAATGAATAAAAAGAAATACAAGAATTAAGAGGAGGAGCAAGTCATCAGTATAAGAGTACTATCTTGCAGCTATGATTCAGTGAGATGTGTTTTTTAGTGTTAGGATACATTTTTGTGTGTTTCTCAAAAACTTTCCTTGGAATTAAATATTCTATCTGTGAAAAGATGATGTGAAACTGTTGTTATCCAAACAGACATTTGAGCTTTGCTTCGGTTCAAAGTGGAAGTTAACCTTTCACTCGAGTCCTTTGGTTGTTTTGATTTTCTTAAAGGCCTCTGGCACAGAGTTAGACTTCTTGCTACTCACTCATTTTAATTTGAACTATGTCTTTTCTTCCCTGTACCTTCCCTCACTACATAGCCAACCAGTTTTAACTATATCTATATAATGATATTATTTGCCTGTTTTTACTTTTAAATTGCTATAAGTTTTCTTTTGGCTGCAGGATTGCCTCTGATAATAAATTTTGACATTAGTAACATTTTAATAAAATTACATATTTTCTCCTACTATGTATGTTTTTATTAAATTTGTCCAAGTTTGTTTTCCAATAGAATGAAGTGCTAAATTTTGATACAACTAATCTAAGCAGTTGATCACCTATGTATCATATTATTTTCATTAGTCTTTCCTTGCCCTGAGTTCACATACATATTTCCTTTACATTTAATTTCTGCATTTCTCCTATATTTTATGAATTCTATATTTTTACCTTTTGTGTCAGTTTTCAGTCCATCCTCAATTCATCTTTGTATGTAGTGTTCTAGGAAAACATTGTTTCTCATTACACATTTATTTCCTAAGTATATACATCTATTTTTATACTTTTTTATTCTAGCTCATTGCTTAAATTATCTAATTTATTTATTATGAAAGATACAGTTTTTAACTTTACACATTAAATAATATAAAATTATTAATAATTGTACTAACCCCCAAAAGACAAGCAGATAATTCTCCATAACAAGATATTTTAATATCTCTTGAAGAAAATTCTCTAAGTCTTTGTCTTTGTTCTTTTTTAAAAGATAGATTAGTCTTGGCTGGGGAGCTAGCTCAGTGGTTCCGGCACCTGTCTTGCAAGTGCAAGGACCTGGGTTCGATCCCCTGGAAACCACATACCATACTGGGCGTGGAGACTCACGCCCAGCAGCAACCAGTACCACATACCACAATGCCGGGCGTGGTGGCTCACGCCTGTCATCCCAGCACTCGGGAGGCAGAGGCAGGAGGATTGTGATGTGAGTTTGAGGCTGAGCTCAGGGCCAGCCTGAACCACAAAGCGAGACCCTGTCTCAAAAAAACCTTAAAAAAAAAAAAAAAGATAGATTAGTCTTTTTTGACACATTGATTCAGCCAGATACATTCTGGACTATATTTAGTAAATTTCTTTGTAAAATTTCAGCTAGTTTTCTTCATTGAATTTTAGATCAATATAGGAAAATAGAAAGGATAATGACACTAAGTTATCTACCCCAAGATTTTGGGATGACTTTATTTATTCACATAAATATTTGTTCATGTTCTGTATTAATGTTTTAAATTTTCTCCCAAAGATGGTTTGCACTTCTGATGTAGTCAATGCTTAGATCCTTTCTAATATTTGATTTTTTTAAAAAAAATAATGTTTTAAATTTGATTTGGAGTCAATCCCTGCTGGAATGGAGAGAGACTATTGATTTTTTCTAGATTGATTATCTACCCAGATATCTGTCTGGGACTCCCTTATTACTTCAAATAGTTTTCTAATAAAGTCTTGTTAATTCCATTGGCTTTTTCTAGATAGATAGTAATATTACTTGTAAATAATGACAATTTTACTGCTTTGTTTCCAATACTTAGAACAATTTTCTTTTCTTTACAAATGCATTAACCAATACCTTGTGGAGAAAGCACTGCTGCTCATGGGATCTTCATTTGTTCTTCGTCTTAAGGGGACAGTTCGGTTTGCTCTGCATTGACACTTTACTGTTGTGAATTCTTTCTGTATATATTTTATTTTATTTATCTATCTGCCCGTTTATTCTCTATTGATTACCTGAGATCAGCTCTACAGCTTTGCACACTAGCCAAGTGCTTTACCACTCCACAGCCTCATCAATGCTCTCTTTCATTTAACCCTTTAAAATGACCTTTAAATCAGCTACCAACCCAGCTGTTTTATCTCTATGCTTTTAAAAACGTCACACAGGGCTCCTAGCTTGGGTAGAAATTGAAGTAGGTTACTGGGTCTTATATATGCCGTTGAACCTTATGCTAGTCAAAGTGGCACCCTTTTTCTGGCCTTTGTGAAGGATAAAAACTCCTGTCTTCATCCTTTGACATCTCTTAGGACACTTAAAGGAGAATGCTTGGTGAAGGCTCCCTTTATTCCCAGGAGGTTAAGCTTCCTGTCCTTCCTAATCATCAAGGGAGAGACCTTACACATCCTAGGATGCACACCTCTACTTCCTGTACCAGCACTGGTCTAGCAAGCACATTGCTTACGAGATAATTACTGACTCTCCCAGCTTTCACCATGGCAACCTCAACACCTATCTATTTTTACAGAAACCCTCTGATTGCTGATAATGATGACATTATTATTTGCTGGTTGTTTTTTGTTCTGTTTAAGTGTGTTTTAAATGTTTCCAGACAACTGTGTTGACTCCTTTAAAAAGCAGTTTGACTTGAAACGTCTCTCTTCTCACTATGTAAAAGGCAAAGTAACACTTGACTTTTACTACAATGCCAAACAGTCAGTGTTGCTCACAGTTAGGTGCGTTTTTACCTCTGTTGTTTAGAAAAGCCAAGAAAAAGCTTTAGTGAAAGGTTGATTTTAAAAGTCAAAGTTTAAAACTTGACTTTGGGTCCCAGATTTTCTAATCTTTTTGTTCAAAAGATTATTATTATAAAACTGTACTTTTGTGGAAAAACTATCCAGTGCAAATCAATTAATGCAGGCAAGCTAATATTTGGTTTGTTATGTAATCAAAATTGATTATTATTCCATTTATATAAGGAAACAGGATATAGAAGAGATAAAAGGAAATAAGGCACGTGCCATTCATCACTGTCATACTTAGATAACTCTATAAGATAAACACCATTCCTTTTCCTAAGAAGAAAATGTAGATTATTGAGGGCATAGAGAGATAAAAGTCACAGAGTATTTTCAGAGTGGAGAGAGATTTGAAGCCCAAGCTAATTTGATTCCAAAGCCCTTGCATTTTTTTGTCTCCCTATAAACTACAGACATTTCTTTGCTGAAATTAACAAAGTAGACCTCTTACAAAAAGGTAATTTCTGCTGAATTGGTAATCATAAAGCCCAGACTCAGAAGTACTAGCTGTCTACTGCTAGCTCTCAGTGTACAAGATGGGAAAACTCTGTTGGTTAAATGTAGGGCACAAGGAAAGGACATGTAACTAGAATGTCTGCAGTTAAGTTCTAGTCTCTTTTGAGCCCAACAGCATAAAGCAAATTAATTAATATGTAGATAGAAATGAGACTTAGAGAAGCAGCTGAACGTGAGCCTGATGCATGCTGCTATGGCAGCAAAGATGAAAAACCAAGCTTGCCACACTTTTATTCAGTGTATTGGAAATAAATAATGTAACAAGTCACTCAGAGGCCGGCGTGTCACAGGAGTCTCAGAGGGCAGTAATTTTGGCCATCAGGAGGAGCAGATGTAACAGGTTGCTCAGAGGGCAGCAGGTTCGTACATCCTAGAACAATGAGGAATTATGTAGATGAAGGGCCTAGGTCTTCACCTGGTGTGGTTCTGCATGTGGGACCACTGGGATCTTTGTTGTTGTAAGAGATGAAGACACAGTTATGTCAGAATATGCCATAGCTAGCCTGTAGAAGGAAATCTAGGCCTAATCATAGTCTTGTGATACTATTTTCCCCCCAAATTATATAGAGTTGCTCCCAACAATTAAACAAACACCAGGACAACAAAGGCAGATCTTTAAATCATTTACAATTACCTAAACAACTTAAAGAGTTAGATCTGAGTAAGTCTTTATCCATTAAATAAATTAGATAAATAATTAATAATTTTCCAAAACAGAAAGTGCACAATCTGGATGGGTTCATTGTTGAATTCTACTGGACATTTAGGGAAGAAATTATAGCAGGTCTCTATAATATCTTCTGATATTTAAAAGCAAGAGGAAAACTTTCCTAATTCATTATCCTAATGCCAAATCGGACACAGTCATTAGAAGGTAATATAGAAACATCAGTCTCTTTCAGAAACACCAATGCAACTATTGACAAGAAAATACTAGCAAGTCAAATTCAACAATTTATAAAAAGAATTGTCCATCATAAAAATGTGAGATTTAGCCCATGAACCGAGGGCTGGTGTAGTTGTTCAAAAATAAATTATCAGGAAGCCAGGAATAGAGCTTCCTGGTCATGGTTGCCTAGCATATGCCAAGTCTTTGGTTCAGTTCTCAACCCTACAAAAATTATCATAGTCTAACTCTAGTCTATCATAGTCTATCATAGATAGACTATCTAGATAGATAGACTATCTAGTCTATCATAATCTAAGGGAAGAAAATCACATGATCATATGATTGATGAATAAGAATTATTTGCAGGCCAGGGATTTAGCTCAGTGGTTTTGGCACCTGCCTTGCAAGTGCAAAGGCCAGTTTCGATCCCTGGTAACCACATACAACAATCCAAGGCATGGAGACTCATGCCCACCAACAGTCAGTACCACATACCACAGTGCCGGGCGTGGTGACTCACATCTGTGATCTCAGCACTTAGGAGGCTGAGCCAGAAGGATTGCTGTGAGTTCAAAGCTGAGCTCAGGGTCAGCCTGTACTACAAAAGTGAGACCTTCTCTCAAAAAAACCAATAAAACAAAACAAAAAGAAAGAATTATTTGCTGATTCATTACTTATTCATGTTTTTAAAAACTAAACTAGATACAGAAAGATACTTTCTCAATTTGATAATAATATTTGCAAAATAAAGGGTAGCATGATATTTAATATTGAAAAACTCAAAACTTTCCTGCTAAGATCCAGTATAAGGCAAGGATATCTCCTTTCACTTCTCCTTTTGACATCAAACTGGAAGTCTTAACTAAGTCAAGAAAAAGCTCAAAATACACAATGTTTGGAAAGAAATTAAACCTCCTGTGTCAGCTAATGTCATGACCGCCTACATAGAAAGCATGAAAAACAACAAGAGGTGAATGATTACAGCAGAAGTTGCAGGATATAGTTAAATATACAGAAGTTGGTTGCTTTCCTGTGTACCAGCAAATGACAAGAACAGGGCATTAAAATGTACCATTTAACATGCATGCTACCTCCAAAATAAACTAAATAAGTACAAGTCTAGGAAAACATGCACAAGATGTGTATGAGAAAAGCTACAAGACTCTGATGAAAGAAATCAAATAATAACTAAACAAAGGACAAGATTTCATGTTCATGGATAGGAAAACAATATTGTGAAAAAGACATACGCCCTATATGTGCAGTGAGCATTTAAATTAAAAAATTTTATGACAGCAAGCATATTGTTATATATTCGCCTCAAAATACTCACCCTCCTTTCAAAACATTTTTATCATTGTCCTTGCCGCTTTCTGAAGCAGTTCTGACCACCCTTTCTCCCGAGTGTCTTTAGTTGCACTACTGTGGCTATCCACATGTTCATTCAAAATATTTCTCTTTCACGATCATTTTACATTTAGGGAAGAGCCGGAAGTCATGCAGTGGCAGATCCAGTGAACAAGGTGGATGAGGACACACTGTAATGTTTTTGAGTCAACAAATCTATACTGGTATAAGTAAGTGATTGAAAAAGAATTCAATGGGGAGAATAAACATATCTCCCACACAAACTAATTTCAAGTAATTTAAGTAGGTACTCAACCCTCCAGGTGGTAGGTTGCCACCCTTTAAGTGGTTTGTTTTAATGACTATCTTTCAAAGTGCACAGTATGAAAAAAGAGAATAAAGAGTAACATAACAGAGCCGGGGATTTAGCTCAGAGGTTCCAGCGCCTGTCTTGCAAGAGCAAGGACCCAGGTTCAATCCCCGGTAACCACATACAATACTGGGTGTGGAGACTCACACCCAGCAGCAACCAGTACCACATACCACAGTGCCGGGCGTGGTGGCTCATGCCTGTCATCCCAGCACTCGGGAGGCAGAGGCAGGAGGATTGCTGTGATGTGAGTTGGAGGCTGAGCTCAGGGCCAGCCTGAACCACAAAGCGAGACTCTGTCTCAAAAAAACCAAAAAAAAAAAATGAAGAAAGCCTGGAAATGTTCCCTGCCTGATGCTTGAACTGAGAACCTGTGTTTTGTAAGCATGTCCCGTGTGTGTGTGTGTGTGTGTGTGTGTGTGTGTGTATGTGTGTGTGTGTGCAAACAGGAAAGACTTAGGGGTCCTGCCCTCCTCAGGGCAGACTTTTTTAGAAGATATTGGAACTTTTGGGAGGAGTCAGCCATAGAATGCGCACATCGCTGCAGCCTAGATTTCTTTGAAGCTGCCTCCTGGCCACTACAGATGGGTGGAATATCTGCACCAAGCCTTTTACATTTTTTTGTCTGCCAGAAAGTGACTTTCCTTCAATGCTTTGTTCTTGTTTTCAAGGCCTAGTGGCATTACCTCAGAATAAACTAAAATCTCTTTAAATTGGATCCTTGAATAATTCCAGACGGGAGAGTTTCTTAGTAAATTCTGTTTACTTATGGATATGTACAGTGTTTGCGAGTTCTGTAGGGCTGGAAAGCTTCCAGATCCATTTACATCCCTTTTCCAATTACCCAGCACCATCAAAATAGTCACCAACTCAAAGCAAAAATACACAAGGATTGCTTTCTGTGGAATGTGTGGTGAAGTCTAGATTTTTTTTTGAAAAAGCACATTATTTGCAGGTGGCATCATCTTGACACCAACATGTGTAACTTCCAGCAGTGAATCATCATTTTTCTGCTGAAAATTAATGCTAGAGGAGATAGACTCAGTCCCTGGTAAGTGGTCAATGTTCCCAGCCTATAGAAGGTTATAATATATTGGAAAAGAACTTATTTTGAGCTATGTCACCTAAATTCAGTTTGGGAGCTGCCAGGGACCACAGTTGAGTGATGGATGCAAAAATGTTGTGACACTCGGCCCCCAACCTTCTGGGAAGTTCCTGCCTGTTGAATATCTATAGATCAACTTTCCTGTACTCAGATGTTTTTTCATGAGAAGAACAAGGTGGCTGATTGTTACACATCAGGGCTGGGAGGCTTTGTCACATCATTCCATGGCCTGTGGGCTTTGGGATTCGAACTGCAGAATGAAAGTTCTTGTGCTATAGTTGGTCATCTTCAAGAAGACCTTTGGTTGCTTCTAGAAACTGTCTCACTTCAGAGGATGAAGCTTCAGAACATTTCTCCCTAGGCAATCACACTGTTCTCATTGACAGAAATGATAGTTCTAGTACTAAGATGAGTTCTTATTGCAGAAGAAATCCAGCCTCAGGACACAGTCTTCAGGATTCTATTATTCTATTATTATCCTATTATGTGTACCTTCATGGCCTTTCCTCTCTGGACAGGTGATACTCTAGGGGCCTTTATGTGGTCTGCGGCCTTACCTTGGAGGTGTTTCTTGGCTGAAATACGTGGCCTCTGACCAACAGCTGGTCAGAGCCTCTGGGTGTCCTGGTAGCCTGATCCTCTGCCGAGTCACTTACACTGATTTTCAGATGACTCTGACCAGGGGGCCTTGGTTTCTCTGTTATGTTTGCATCCATTTTCTGATTTGGGATTGAATGCAGAAAATCTTTCATGGGAATGAACCAATGGCACAGGATCTTTCTGGACCAGGTGGAAGAATTGTTGTTCGCAGGGATCTCATTTCTTAAAGGGACACATTTAAAACTGAAGTATGTCACTTCCTTTTCTTCCTGATTCTGACCCTGTACAGCCCGCCTATATATGAGGAATGCATTACAAGACCTTGGGTGGGTGCTCAGAACCAAAGACCTCAAATACAAGCATTGTAACTGTTGAGACTGACAGTCACCTAGAGCTTCTCAGTGACCATCGGATGCTTAAACAAGGACATTCCTACCGCAGCAGGATGCACAGTGGAGAGTTCTTTACTATATGCAGAACACTGTGCACTTTAAACTCATAATTGCTTATTTTGGAATTTTCCCTTTAATATTTTTCAGCCCTTTTTGGGACAGTGGGTAACCCAAACCACAGAAACTGAGACCATGAGTAAAGGCAGACTGGCTGCCCTCTCAGTTGCCTCCTCTGTGCTGTCTCTGCCCTCTGTCCCCTCATTCCCAGGAAGTCTTGCTCTACCCTTGGTCTTCTGTGGTCAGAGCAACCAAATCAACATGGTGAAGGCATTCCCTCAGGTCTCTGTGAACTAAAGTTCCTCATTCCAGGACCCCCTCTGTTCTGGGAACACTAGCCAGCTGGTCACTCTCTCTGCCACTCATGGTCCTGAACTCAGGTGGAGGGAGCATCCTTTGAACATGGCTCACTTTGCTAGATGGAATCTGCCAAAATTCAGAGTGAAAACTTTCCCCTCCCAGGACGAGCCACCACGCAGTGCCTTGGTGTGTGCAGTGTTTCACAAATTACTCCTTGGTTGTCGGTGGTTGCAGACAGAGCAACCGGGACTCCAGTGATACGCATGAGGGACAGACAAGTGCTGGGCACTTTCATTAATAAGGTTTACTTTCTTGAAAATTTTCCCAATCAAACTACTAGACTGTGCTCAGCTCTGCTAGAGGGAAGGCTTTGGTACAGAATGGCTGGCTCAGCTTCCTAGGGTGGGTCACTGGAATCAGGCTGCACAGCAGGTGAGCGTGGGCTGGCGGGAAAACTCCCTCATCTGTTTCTACAGCTGCTCTTTATTTTCTGCACCTTGGCCCAAGCTCCACTATCTGTCAGGTCAATCACAGCATTAGATAATACCAGCTCCTGTAGGAGCAAGAATCCCGCTCTGAACTGTGCATACAAGGGATTCCAGTTGTGTGCTTTCTATGTGGATCTAAGCTCAATAATCTGAGCTACAGCTAAGGGAGGAATGCTAGTGCTGGGGAGTGAAATCATTATGCATAGCAAAACATGCTATTAAAAAGAAGAAACTGGCCTACCTACTGACATTGGGCCAGTTTGTAGAGGTATTTCCTTCCCCAAAATTGGTCTGTAGCACCAAAAAGTTTGGGGTTTGTGCCCTGGGTGAGAGAATTAAGTAAGAGACTTGCAAGGCTTACAGCTTACATCTACACATGATCTTGTTCAGGGGGCTCTGGCACAGACAGCATCACTAAGGGTCCATAAATAGACACCTTCTTTACAGCACAGCTGAGGTATAGAGCAGTTGGATGAGCCCCAGGAGTTCTGAGAAGGGGGAGACAGCATTAGATCTGAGAGACCCAAGAAGGCTTCTGAAGAGTAGGAAATTGACCTGTGCTTTGAAGAGTGCTGTTTGAAGAAGACTGGAAAGAGACTCCTGGAGCTTATTGTAAAACCCAGGACCATGCCATTGCCCACGAATACAATTATACTTACTCTTGGGGCTCCTTTACTCTTCTATCATTTTCTTTTGGAAATGGTAGACCACCTTGGTTGGTGTTGGCTTCAACTCTTCTTCCGGTGATTGTATGTGTCCCCAAGTCACCCAAGTATTTGTTTAATTATGCTAATCAAGCCTTCCAAGAAAAGCAACAACAACAGAGCTTAACAAGCCATTTTAGAAAAAAAAATATTTTCCAATCAGTGTAACTTTTTCTCTTACTTTCTCTGCATTGCTGGTGGGTTTTGTTCAAGCTATTATCATGCCACTGTTCTTTTTTATTGAATTATAGAAATAATCGGCTAGGGATATTTTTCCTTGGAGTCTGAATCATATCCGGAGAGCAAGCAGGGGGAACGTCTATATGTGAGTGTGCGAGGTGAAGGAACACTAGTGGAGAGGATGAGAAATTGATGAAGCATTTGGAGAGTAATGAGTGAAATGCCTACAAGTATGACTCTGCTGTGACTTGTTTCCTAGCAAATAAGATAGGCTTGGTCACAGGTGTGAATTGAATTTTCTGTAAGCCCTGATTCCTTTGTGAGTCATTTTTTTCCCTCCTTCTCCTATCTACACTGAGATCGTCTTATTTTCTTGCCCTTCCTTCTGATTATAGCCTGTGGTAGACTCTTTATTCACACCAAGGTGTAAGTGATGAAGGCAAGTCCAACAAACACCACTTGTAAGGTTCTTTTGTATTTTAACTAGATTATCATCAGGTAACAACTATGGTGGTAACAGTTGTGGAATTTTTAGATAATTGGTAAAGAAGAGCAAAAAGCAAAGGGCTTTTGGGGACTCCACAGAATGCCAGCTATAGCATACATGATTCCACCCGAAGATTCAGCTATCTTTGACAGAGAGGCATTTAAAGAAAATGTTAACACAAAGGAAAAATTTATACTTGAATGTAGTCATTTGGCACACTGAAAACTGACTTTCCTGAATCAAGTGAATGGACTAAATCAAGTATTTGCTACTTAACTGAAATTCTTTAACATCCAGAATTTCTGTCTAAAAGTTTCATAGGTTTGAACTCAGGCAATAGATGATCTAATCAGCCAGTTCACTAAGGCTCTTTGAGGGTCAGTATATGAAAAGCATTTTGCTATTTCTGCTGGAGGATACAAAATGAGTACATGAATGTCTTCCTTACAAAGTTCTCTTGATAACTAAATATAATCTATGCCAAGGGCTCAGGGTCGAGTACAAAAAGTCACTGAATGACTGAATGTGTTAAAGCTACTGTAGGTGCTTTATAATCATCACCCCAGCTTTCAAGCATTCCTTGACTGCTTGATTTTAAACAAGTTCAACTTCTTTGGATTTAGTTTCCTTTGGGAAAATCGAGATGATATGGTAGCTCCTATTTGATAAATCTATTCTGAGTTTTGGATAAGACAACATAAAGAAAACAGCTTTGAAAACTATGAAATGGAGTAAAATACGAGGAACTATCAGTAGTCTGCTGGTGAGAGAGGAGAGCCCTGAATTCCAGGTGAGTGGAGGAAATCAGGTGCTCTCGTTTTGTCCCTGCTCCCTGGACCAGGCATGGGAAGAGGTCGAAGGCCTCATCTACTGCGCTGCCCACTGCTGGAACACAAGTCCGGTTCTTTTTCTGGCTGGGTGTGTGGGATGGTAGAAGGCGAGGTTGAATTGGTTTCAGTTCTCATCTCCTGATTATATCATCTAGCTTTTTATTAATTCAACTTCTATCTCTTGATAGGTGAGAGCAAGAAAGAGAGAGAGAAAAAGAAAGAAATGGAGACAGAGACAGAGAGAGAAAAAAGAGAGCGGGGGGGAAAGAGGGAGTGTTTTTTTTTTTTTTATTGCTTCTTCTGAGAATCTAAACAAAACAATCTCTTCTTTGAATTGTTATTGAAGAGCAAAGTGGGCAGATATGCCCTAGTCATGATGATTCAGGCATTCCCCAAAGGGGCTCAGACCTCTAATCAGGAACTGTAATTTCTGCCTTTCCATGTCCATGGGGCTGTGCTGTGGGAGATGTCATAGAACACCCCTGTCAGGCACTTAGAAGGGTTAATGGTCTATTGAGTTCCTGAATCTGTGGTAGTCTTATGGAACACTGTTTGGAAGGTGTTATGTAATAATCTTTTGATTTACTAATACGTGTACATTTTTCTAATATATCTACAGGAATTGAACTCCCTTATTAAAACCAAAACCATAAATTCTTTCTCTAAGCCAATGTCTCCAAGAGTTTTGCCTAATCTGTTTTCCAGTACGTCTAGTGTTTCTGTTTTATTTAAGTCTCTAATCCACTTTCATTTTACTTTAGTATATGGTGAAAGAGATAGTTCTAGCTTTATCTTTTGGTAGATTACAGCCCAGTTTTTCCAGCACCATTTGTTAAAGAAGCTGCCTTTCCTCGACTGAGAATATTTGGCTCCTTTGTCAAAGATGAGGTGGCTTAGTGTATCTGGAGTTGTTTCTGGATTGTCTAATCTCTTCCACTGATCATAGGGTTTGTTACTTTGCTAGTACTATTAGTTTTTTTTCCCCCCACAGTGGCTTTGTAGTATAGTTTCATGTTGGGGATAATGATACCCCTCACCATGTCCTTGTTACCTAGACTTGCTTTTGCTATCCTAAGTCTTTTGTGGTTCTAGGTGAATTTTTGGATTATTTTCTCTAAATCTGTGAAATAGGTTGTTGAAATTTCTATCAGAATTGCATTGAATCTATAGAATCTATATAGGAGTTGTGGGAGTATAGTCATTTTGACAATATTGGTTCTTCCTACCCAGGAATAAGGGAAGTCTTTCCATTTTCTAATATCTTCTATCTCCTTTTTCAGAGTGCTGTAGTTTTCAGAGTAGAGGTTTTTCAATTCCTTTGTTAGACTGTTTCCTAGATATTTCATTTTTTGGATGCTATTGTGAAAGGGCTTGATTCCCCAATTTCTCTCTCGGTGAGTCTGTTGTTTGTGTATATGAAGGCTATTGATTTTTGAGCATTGACCTTATATTCAATTATGCTACAAAATTTGGCAATTAAGTCTGGCAGACTTTTGGTTGAGTTTTTAGGATCTTCTATGGAGAGTATCATGTCACCAGCAAATAATGATAGTTTAACTTCTTCCTTTATTATCTTTATTCCTTTTATTTCTTTCTCCTGTCAAAACTTCTATAGCATGAGAACTAGCAGAACAGATCAACAAATGGGACTTCACCCAATTAAAAAGCTTCTTCACAGCAAAAGAAACCACTGGCAGAGTGAAAAGACAACCAACAATATGGGAAAAAAATTTTTACCAGCTGTTCCACAGATAAAAGGCTACTATCTAGAATGTATAAAGAGCTTAAAAAAATCAACCCCCCCAAAGTTAAAGACTCAATTCAAAAATGGGCATGTGAAGTGAACATAAATTTTTCAGAGCAAGAAGTAAAAGCTACTAGGAAGCACATGAAGAAATGCTCAACATTGCTAGTCATTTGAGAGATGCAGATGAAAACAACTCTGAGATTCTATCTTACTCCACAAAGAACAGCTGCTATCTTGAAATCAACCAGCAACAAATGCTGATGAGGCTGAGGGGAGAAAGGAACCTTTCTCCACTGTTGGCATGAATGTAGACAGGTGCAGTCACTATGGAGATCAGTGTGGAGATTGCTCAAAAAACTAGGATTAGAGGTCCCATTTGACCCTGATATTCCCCTGCTAGGGATATACATGAAGGAGTTAAAAGATTCATATCACAGTGATACATGTGCACCCGTGTTTATAGTAGTTCAGTTTATGATAGCTACATCTTGGAAACAACCAACATTTCCGTCAACTGGAGACTGGATAAAGAAGATGTGGTTTTTCTATAGAATGGGGTATTACTGTGCCATAGAGAATGACAAATTTGAGTCATTCATACTCGAATGGATGTACCTCCAGGACATACTCATAAGTGAAATAAATAGGTCACAGATGTGTAAATACTGTGCCTTTTCTCTGATATGAAAACTGAAATTGTAAATGAGTTCTAAAATATATGTTAGATATTGTACCATATAAAACTGTTCAAAGGGAAATGGGGTAAGGGTAAGTAATGAGGGGAAAGAAAAATTGTGATGGTAATAAAAAATGGAAACAAAGCTTATGTATATATGGGGTTGGAAGTTGTAGGGTAGGTAGGGGAATGGGAAAAATGAGAGTCAAGCCATGTCATATACTGGTACAAATTGTCAATGTTGAGTGTGATAATGATAGGTACATAAAATGTACCTATTTACAATAAAAAAATGCAGACTATCTGAAGTTCATCCCTCTGTGGCATCTGCCCAGGTGAAGTAAAGTATCTAAGCCAAGTGCATCTACCTTTTTTCTCCTAAGTGTTAACCAGCCCGTGTGCACCTATTAGATTGGCTGTTTTTCTAAAGCTCTGTCCCAGCAATGAACAAAGACTTTCATAGTTTTTACATTTTAAGGATGAGAATTATGTGTAAGGCCTTACTTAACACAATAAAGATAAAGAAGAAAAAATGAGAATCAGGTTATAGTGTGTGCAGGTATACATTTTAATGTTGAATATGATCATAATGTATATCTAAAATATACCAATAATCTCAATTAAAAAACAAAATGAAAGAGAAGAAAACAATGAAAATGAAAAATACAAGAGTGTGAGCTTCTGGTCACAGCCACTGTCAATCCCTCCTCACGATTCTCTGATACAACCCAAGAGAATATGTTCCCAAATTCCACACATGGGACACCTGGCCTGAACTTTCAGCTTCCCAAGTCTTCATGTCCCCTAGAGTCTCCTGTCCCTGTTGAATGTGTCCTAGATATTTTGAATGTTTTGAACACAAGCCAAAGTTAGTCAACAGACTTGGAAGTCCCTCCATAGAACTGTTATGTTAGCCTGGGCTGCAAACCTTTTCTTCGGTGATTGGCAGGTCTGTGATGATGTATCTGAAGAATGACTTCACACTTCCATATTTCTTCACACATTGTGGCTTTGCCTCCATGATGGGTCCTGTAATTTAAAAACTAAGCTCATTTTGTGACAGCAGCTCTTGCACAAAGATGACAGTGACCATCGCAGCGATCTTGAAAATGCCCCCATTCAGATCTGCTGCAGAAACAAAAGCTTTTGTGGTTTGGATACACCATCATGCTCACTTCAGACCATCCTCTCTGAAGGCTGCTCTCACCCAGAATGAATGTGGCAATGATCTCACGTCTGGTCCATTCTGATGAGACACAGAACACTCTTGTAGGAAGATTCATCAAGAGCCTGGCCATATCTTTTCTGGAACCAAGCTGTAGTTCTAGCTAGTAGCTGTAGTTCTGCTAAAATTTCATTTCCTTTCTCCTCCCACAGTTGTCAGATCTTCACTGAGGTCTGCAGATGTCCCTAACCTTTCTGGATGCCTTTCCAAATAAGTTTCTCATTGTACTTTGTCCTCTATGATCTATGGCAGCCACATCATGAGAATAGATATTAACACTTACCTCCTTCTTTACTGGAGCCTGTCACTTCAACAATACAGCCAAGGCAACTCGCCTGGGCCTGTCCATGTCACATTATCCAAGCCACTTTGTCACTCTCCACAACCTGTGTGCTCAGGAGCTTGTGGAGGTAACAAAACAGAATAAAAACCAAAATTTTAAAAAATTCCACAAACACCTTGTTTAAGAAACCTTAAAAAAACAAAACCGTAGCCATTTGCTCAGTCAACAATGCACTGCTTGTTTGAGAAAGCAAAATAAAATTCCATCTGTGCCCACAGCTATGTTGCAAACTGAACAGAGAGACAAAGCACCAACTTAGAGAACTCACATCATGGCGGTGCCATGTAATTTTGGAGAGTTCATTTTCTATAAATCTATCCAAAATTTCATAACCAACAACCTGGCATACATGTCTTGTTATGTTATAATTCTGTGTGGTTTAACTTTATAACATATCTCCATTGAGACCCCAGACATGGTCCTTGGATAACCAGACCCTGTCTATCTTGAAAACTCAGATCAGTTTTATGTTAGGTGCTTAACCACTGCGTCTCTGAGTAAAGCATTTTGATTTGTAGTGCTTGGGGTTCTTATGGCCAGCTTCAGATTCTTAATGTGATGTCACTAAACTTATTATTGACAATACATGCATACAGTTCATTCTCATGAATGGTGGGGCCAAGATCCAGCTCCCCTGTCATTCTAATTTCCCTTTATTTTACTCTAAATCTACACGTCCCCCAGAATTTGTATTGTGCTTTTGGGAGGTTTTGGAACTTGGGGGTGCTATACTCATCATGCACAAAATCACTCATAAATTCATACCTGAATGTTCATTAAGCGGTTGGAAGAGGGGCTTCACTTGGGCATGCCTTTGGAGGGTATGTCTCTGTTCACAGCTCCTCCCTTCTTTTTTTGCTTCCTGGCTATCAGAGATCCAGCAGCCTCCCTCCACCATCTCCCTCTACCATGCCATCACTCTCATGGACCAGTCAATTGTGCATATGAGACTTCTGAGACTATGAAACACAATAAACCTCTCCTTCTTTAAGTTGTAGGTGTGGGGTATTGTGGCCCAGTGGCAGAAAGCTGACTAATACACTCCTACACTTCCTGCTTTCTACCTACATAGCAAGCGAAGACATCTCCGAGAGTGAACAGACTAATTTTGCAAAATGTATCACAGGGACCTATTGTCAAGTTAATCTCACTGTATGTGTGTTTCTCAGAAACAGAAGCCCAGATTTCTTTGGAATTGTTGTGAATAATTCGTGCTATAGTATGGATCTGCAGTGTCTTCCAGAGGCCAAAGTATTGAAGGTGTGATCCCCAGCTTATAGTGCTGCTGGGAGATAGTGGACTTTTGAGGACTCAGAGGAAGAGAGTTAGATCACTGGGACATGGCCTTAAAGTGGGTATTGGGACTCCAACCTCTCCAATCTCTATTTCTACCTCTCTGTCTCTGTATTTCTGTCCATCTCTCTCTCTCTTCTCTCTCTCTCTCTCTCTCTCTCACTCTTTCTGTTTCTGTCTCTTTGTGTCACTATAAAATGAGCAATGTCTTCCTTCTGTGTTCTTCTCCATACCCATGATGCATTGTACTTCCACAGGTCCAAAGCAATGTGACTAAGTGGCTTTTGGCTGAAATTTCTGAAACTCTGAGACAAAATAGACCTTTTCTTCTTTTAAGTTGTTTATCTTAGGTACTTTGTCACAGTGGTAGAAAGCTAACAAAATAATTTTTATTCTCTAGGGTAGAACATCTGTGGCCATCATTAAAAATTATACAGTAATGGTGAGAAATGTAATAAGAAGAGAAATGCTTTATTCATCCTAAAAATTCCACCTTGATTTTCTGCCACTAGAAGATACTTTAATGTTCGAGGCATTTGGGCCAAATCAAGTCTAGAGGTTAGCTTCAAGCTTAACCAACCCATGAGTAGAAGACAGATTTGGGAGACTTGTTGATGAGGATATTAACAGTTTGTAGCATTGAATAAGTGTTACCATTGTTGCTGCACAGAAAAGTCAGTAGCATTTAAAACATTTCTCCAGTTTCATGTAGGTTATAGATTCCCCTCCTCCCAGTTCTTGTCCATCCATAAGATCAAGTTCATCTTTAAAGTGATGGTTCAGAACTCTTTTCTGTGTATCTGATATGACTATGTATATGTATCTGATATGACTATGTATCTGATATGACTATGTATGACTATGTATCTGATATGACCCAAGAGGTCATGTGTTGGAAAATTTATCCCCAGTGTCATAGGCTCATGGCACTCAGAGCTGTAGCCTTTGGGAGACAATTAACATTGAGCAAGTCTTAGGACAGGGTCTCCATCCTGGCTTTCTAGTGAGAGGAACAGGGGTCTGAGCCACACATTTTCTCTTTCTACTGGGTGATACCCTCTGTCATGTCATGACCCAGCAGCAAGACCCTGGCCAAATGCCAAGCATAGCTCTTGAACATGCCAACTCCATAACCATGAGCCCAATGAACTTGTGTTATTTACAAATTACTCAACCTGTAATATTCTGTTAGAACAACAGAAAATAGATTAAGAAAACAGCTAAAGGTTTCCAAATCTAAGTAGGTAGAACTCAAGAGAATTTTGCATAGGAAATATGATTGTTCTGTATGTGAAAACATTCTTTTTAAGATTTATTCAGACCAAGCCTGTGGGATTTCACAATGAGATTTTTTTAATGTATAAAAGCCTACTATTATACTCTGTAGAGGCATTTCTGTGCACAGAGCTCTCCAACTTCCCTTAGGACTTTGTAAACTGCCCAAGTAATTAACATGCACAGGGGTTATAGTGTTTGGAGCTGCTAACTTCACAAGTATGAGTGCGGATTAATGAGCTGAGCTGCAGAAGTCAGGAGTGGCAGTGGAACGGGAGAGAGAGCAGGGAGGGTGGGTAGCTGAGGTCCGTGGGTGGGAACGGCTATAAAGTACAAAGAAGCCTCATTAAAAATGCATGCTATTCAGCAAGAAACCTTTAACTGGCCTCATTTCTGCTCCTTTCTTAAAGAACTTCCACTCTAGCCCATCTCTGATGACTCTATTAGGTCACTTTTTCTCCAAGTAGTCTTTTTAAAAAAATTTGTGCTGCAATCATCATCACCCTGGGGCAGTGTGGACTCCCGGTGCCATTGTTTCTGGGAAACAAACATCCCAGTTTATAAATTGGGTTTTAGTTGAAAGAACATTAGTATTGTAAGTTACATCAGTGGTCTCTGGGTTTTCATTAACATTGTGTGAGATGAATTCCATCACACTGATCTTTGAGGAATGGTGGGTATGTTTTCCATGAGTCATTGCGATATTTACTTGTATGGAGATTTTGATTGATTGTTTGATTGACTGATTTTGGTTCTGCAATTAGTGATCAGAGTGCTTGCATTGTGAAAGTATTTTTAAGAACTTCATAAAGAGCCTAGTTCTAAGGAAAGTCTTACTTTATTGATTCAATCCAAATCAAGTGCCTTCTTTTGGCTAAGAACAGAATCCAGTGCCAGGGATGAAGAAAGAGATGGTTCCTTTCATCAGAAGCATAGTGCAGACATCTATCCATAAAGATAAAAGACAAATAAATCACACCCAAAATACCTGATACTGTGAGACTGGAACCATGTTGTTGGGGAACTGTGATATTTACCTGAACTGTGATATCTGAAGTTTGTGTACATTGAAACTTCATGAAGTTTGGGTTGCTGTAGTTATGTGAAACAGGAAGAATGTCAGTTTTGAAAGGGTGAGAGGGACAGAACAGAACACAGAGCCCTGAGGAGAGACAATAGCACATGGTTTAGCTGGGCAAAGGGGGGAAATTTGGAATAAGAGATTCTCCACCACTAAATGCAACATTGGAAACAGAGAGCTGGAAGTGTTGAATGGAGGGCAGAGATAAAGAGGCCAAGCCCAAGGGAGGAGGCCTCCTAGGGGACAAGCAGAGGATAACCCAGACAAACTGTTCTTGCTTTAACACTTTGCGAGTCCGGCCAGGTGACCACAAGTAATCATGTGGAGAACATCTGACTCATTTTGCATTTCTACTCCTTTCTGTCACTTGTATGTGATAAGTGTTTTTCTTATGTTTAAAAAGAAAGAAATGATGAAAAGATTAGCATTATCAAACCAGAGTGGTTGAGTGGACACACTGAGGTATTTGCACACAGTTGTATGTGACGTTTGTGTGTGCACCCTTCCTATGGCAGTGCAAACTTTTCAGATCCAGTTATTCATAGAAGAGTTTGGGATTTGTTGTGGAAAGTAGTAGACAACATCTAGAAAACAGTCAGTGAACAGGTTTGGCTGACAATTGAGATTACAAACTATGCCCTTCTCCTGTCAAAGACATGAGATCTGAAATAATCCTGTGTGAAATAAAGAACTTTGTGGGGTTTTTCTTCATTACCTTCTTATATTGTATGTAGAAGAGTTAAATTCTCCTAGTAGCCTCTCGGGGTTTGCAAAGTCATGCTTGAAGTTTTCCAAGTATCCTTCTCTAACTGTTCACAACAAATAGCATAATGTCTTGGGACTCGAGTGAAAACAGTATCCTTACAGATCAGAATGGATCCAAAATCACCAGACTAATGGCTTTTGAGACACATGAAAATCAGTGCTTGGGCACAGGTGAAAGATCTAGGCTTGGAGCTTCTTGGAAATTGCTGTTGCTTAGATACAAAATCACACTATTTCAGCTTTGAGAAAGTCCCTACAGGTCTCAGGTTAGTTTCCTTTATGGGGTAGCTGATTAATTGGGAGAAGTGTCATCAAGTTGGATAAAAAGCACAATTTGTCATTTTGTTATTTTGGCTTCTGAAATCTGAAGCTTAATAGTGTCATAAACACAGTAAAACTGAGGATGTTTTTAGGTTTGGAAATAAAATGGATCCAATTTCTGCTGCTGGACAAGGCTTGGGAAGCTGCTTCCTCTCAAACTCGCCAGCCTGTGGACTCATTTCAGGACTTGTAGCTGTGGATATTTCTGCTTCTCTGCTGTTCTAGTGGTCTTAATTTTTTTTAAAGTAAAATTAATTCCTGAAATCTACGCTCATTAAGAGAACAAAGGGTTCCTCTCTAATGTGGAGAATGTATACTTTAATTATCACATGGAAGCCCTTTCTTCTCTACCAATACATTTTATAGCAATAAGCTGGAGCCCTTTTTGAAACATTTTTCCCCACTATTCAAGAAGCCTAAAGCACAGTAAGTCATTAAAACAAACAGAGAAGGGTAATTTGAGAATCTTATTTGAAGTTTATGTTGGAGACTTAATAATGGTCTCAATTTAGGGTACATTTCTGAAAAAGTTCAAATGCTGCTATGGTGCAAGAAAATATAACCATGGTATCTTTTACAAAGAAATAAACATAACGATCTTTATTTTGCTTAATATGCACAACAAGAAAGTAAAACAGGGCTTTCATTATTACCATTATTGTCATTACCATTGTGATGCTGAGATAGTGAAATTGAGATGTAGAATGTATTTTTCACAGGGATCATTTGCCTTCAGTAAAGGAGAGCAACACAGTATGATGAATCTTTCTATTGAGAACAAGCAGAAATAGAAAAAAGGTGTTTGTATCTGTGCAATTTTTGCTGTGAAGTCGTCTGATGATCCAGAGAAAATACTGGACTGTCTGCATTGAGATTTTCACAGAACCTCCTGCAACGGGAACAAAAGTCCACATCCACCAAGGCCGTGTTCTGGTAGATACCTCTCTCATAGTTGAAACTAGGATCTCACAAATGTTCAGCCCCAGGTCACGGTGAAAAGCACATACACCAGGATTTGTGATCATCACAGTCTCCTCTTTTGCTGCTTATGGAACTTCAAGGTTGTGGACAGAAGTGGTCTTATACCAGTGGGCACAGTTGGTAAAAACAAAGAAAAATTGTCTCTGGAGGAAGATATCACCACTCTAGGCCCCCAATTTTATCTGTATGTGCTTTTTAAAAGGCAAATATATAGGAAGAGACACATGAAATGGGATACCAAGACCAGTTATCAGCAGAAACATCAGAAGAGAAGGAACTCATGACTTCAAGTACTAGAATGATCAAACAAACCATAAAAACTATGCTTATGCTTTTTCATTTTTAATATTAGATTGATTTGTCATTTTGTTTATATAATTTTGCACTTATGTTCATAAATAAAATCGACTGTAATCTGTCCCTTTTCTCTACTAGCCTCACTGAATCTTGGTATTGCAGTTTGGCTAGAATCATGAAATAAAATGGGAAATATGCTCTTTTTTTTTTCTTCTCTAAAATGGTTTGAGAAAATTTTAAGTATTTTGCAGAATCATACAGTGAAGGAAGCTATGGTGTTAGCTAACTTTGTGAAGGAGTGGATGGATTACCCAGTCGAGTTATCAGTGGCTATCGTGCTATTTATTCTCTTTATTTCCTCTTGAGTCAGTTTTGAGAAGGTACACTTCCCCTCTCCCTGCTTCCTCTCCTGCCCTTCTCCTTTCTTCCTTTCCTCCTCTTCTTCTTTGTGTTCTTTTTTCTTATTTCGTCTTCCTCTGTAGTGCTGGGAATTGAGTATCTAAACAAGATCACTTTAAAATTACAGGGGTTGGAAACACAAATTTCTCTGAGTCACTGAGAGTGACTGTGGGAAAGCCTTTTCCATCCTAGTCTCCTGGTTCCTGGATTCAGGTCGTCTAGCGCTCATGACTAATACATCATAGAGTTGCCATGCAGTGGTTTATCACACGCAGTGTAAATGCATAGGCTCCATTCCCATCCCGTTCAATGTTTCTGCTATGTCAAGTGCATACTTTAATTGTGCCTGAGTGAAGCCTTGCGGTTTCTGTGTGATGTGGCATAGGGTACAGATGATGGACTTCACACTCAGGTGCTCATCATCAGAGTCACTTTCCGGCCTGTTTGTATATCTTGTGGTACCGTGGATCGGGGCCTTTGTCATATAGAACTGCAACCACGGTCTTCTTGTAATTTTTAATTTTGCTCCAAGATCCTGCTAAGTTGCTTGAGCTGAACTAGAACTTGAGATTCTCCTCCCTGGCTTCTCAGAGAATTGCAGGTATTGGAATTGCAGGTGGGCCCCATTGCTCTTGGCTACTTTGCTGCCTTCTAATTGGTTAAACTTCTGATATTGGCTCAAAGACTTACATGCTTTGTGGCTGTTCCGACAGATCCTTCCAGTATGTTCTTTCCAAAATTTGTTTATGTTTAATATTTTAATCTTGTGCTGCTTAACCTCCCAGCCAGTCAAGCCATTCATCAATGCTCAAGAGACGTTACTTTGGACCATTCCCATACCAGTGTGATGAGCAGAATGTCTCTGCCCACTGGAAAGTTTTCCTGCGCTTACTGTAAGTCAAAGCAACTCTGAGTAGGGCTGTGGTTCATAAGCACTCACCTTTTAAACTCACCCAGCTGAGAAGTGAGAAAAGAGAAAGCTCTGCTGCAATGGGGCTGCATAGTGTTGGTATCCAGATCATCCATTTGGGTAGCTTGCTTCTGCTTCCCAGATCTGCTTGAGGCCAATCAATAACTCAGTATTCATTGAGTGAAAAATTGCTGCTGAGTCTTGCAAACCCTGTCACTGGTTGGCTTTCATGATGGACAGCTTCTGTCACATGAATTTCTTGTTTCATAGCACATACTCAATCTCTATCAGAGCCTAGTGGCAGTTAGGAGCTACTATTGCACAGCAAATAGTTCTCTGACATAGATGGCATTACTGTGCTCTGGAACTCTTAGGTTCTGCACTGTTTCCACTAGTCACTTGTGCCCTGGGATTCCATGGTGTTTTTCTACACAGGTATTTCTAGCATTATTGGATCTGCTGGATCATTCAGCCCAAGTTGTAGAGATGTTCATACTGTGAAGCTATTTTTTGCTCTGGACACATTCCAAACTAGCAGCTATCTGAATCATCCAATAAATGGATCAGAGCAGGATTTCAAGTGTGATGTATGTTATCTCCAAATTCTAAAGATGCTTTTTAGACATTCCTTTCTCTTGGAGGTAGGAGGTGCTAAGTGCAATAGCTTGCCTTTTACCTCGAATAGGATGTCCTGGAATGCTCTAGACCGTAAAGTTCTAGAAATCTTACTAAATCTCCATAGCACTTTTTCCTTGCCCTCCTCAGAGAACAAGGAGTAGCTACTCCATAAGTTTATTTAACATGGCGCTACCAATAGGGTAAATAAGTATGGCTTCCTATAGAATGTCCATATGATAAAAGTCCTTTAGGATTAAATTATGATAAAGACCAGAAAAGTAAAAATGGAAAATATCTGTCCTTTTTATTAGAGTCTCTCTTTGATCATTTTTCTTAATAGGCATAGAAAATAATGTATTTGCCAAATCAGTGTTCACACACCAAAAGCAAGAAGTTATGTTAATCTAGTTCTAAATCTAGTCAAAATATCATAACCACACAACTGTAAGTGGAAATACTACTCAGTTAAGTTTATGAGATTTTCCCATTGTCTTCCACAATCCATCTTGTTTCTGCAAAAGCCATATGCTTGATTTAATGGGGATATAATAAGAACCACTACCTCTGCATATTTTAAATCTTTGAGAGGAGTGCTAATCTCAGACACTCTCTCTATCACTTTCCAGTATCAATTTCAACTTATTGTCTCCACTGAGGGAGGGGGCAGTTTAAAGACTTCTATTTGGCCTTGCCTACTCTTTTATGATTCTCTTCTACCAGGAAGCAGGTCCTTCCAGAGGCTGTGTATATCTGTCTTTAGTATGCAATCTGGAACCAAAGAAATGGCCACACATTGAGTGTTTAGACTTAATGTGAAATGAGTATCAACCAGAGCTCCATTTATCTCAGAGCATTCATGAATCTCAGTTCTAACCAAATCTGTGCAAGTCATCTTAGATCCTTATCCACTGCTGTGAAAAGCTCTGGGAAGTTCTTTCTTTACTCTGATAAAAAAGCTACCAGCCCTTTGGTGAAGAACTGTAACAATGTTTATGGGTATTCCTGCTCTTCTGTTGCTGGATCTTTCATCAGTAAGACCTCTCTTAAACTGATGGGGCCTTCTCTAGCATCCTAAATATGTATTCTCAGAGATTTTTCTTCTGGTTTGTATTGTTATGTATTTCCCAAATCATACGACTCTTTAGACAATCTTTCTTCCAAGAAAATGCTCAATAATTTCCACTTGTATTGTGCAGAAGGACAATCCTAATTACTGGTCTAAAAGCAATGAAGAAAGGTGGCACTGGAATTTGGGGAGTATCATCTTCCATGATATTCCTCTCAACAAGGCACATATATGGCCTCTGGGTAATGAGAGGCTGCTACTCACCCCTGACAAGGGGAAAACAAGAGATTTAAGATTCTCAAGTGTATTACCCAACATTCTTAAGCCTCATATTCTACCCTTTCTAGATCAAGACCTTGACTTTAATGTAGTAACTTTTATCTCTACCACAGTTACAACCAGTTTGCTTGATAATTTAGTACAGTCTTCTCCTAAACTATAGGACATGAGGCTCCCTCCAAACCTTGCCTGGTAGACTTCACACAATATCTTGGAGGGGCTAAGAGTCATTTTTATCCTTTTAGGGTTTCTGTGCTCATTTTTAAGAAGAGACACATAATAATTTAATTCATAATTCATATTACCCATGTGAATTATTACTGAGGGAGACAGAGAAGGGAGTGCACCAAGGCTGTGTTTCTAAGAAACTTATCAATGTGGGAAACTGAGCACAATCCCAGGAGCCTGTACAGAGCCTGTGTCAGCATCACCCATTGGGGGAGAAGGAAACTGACGCACTGAGCACCGCTTCCTATTTATCGTTGGTGAAGGGCTGCTTCTTGCCTTCCTAGAAATCCCAGCCCACCTCTAGCTGGCCCAGCTCATCTTCACACCCTCAGTGGGTCTGGTGAAGACCAACATGAGCAAGGAGATATGTAGGTCCCAGGAGCCAGGGCCCGAGGTCAGTGGGCATCTTGATAAGAGTATTTTTCTTTGTAATGACAGGGCTCAAAAGCCATTAAAGTAAACTTGAGAGAGAAAGGGAGGAGAGATAAAGGATGCAAATCTCCTTACTGAACTTCTATAGGGAAAGGCGGTAGGTAGAGCAATGAAATGGCGTAGAAGTTGGAAGGAGAGATAAAGTCAAGGGAGCTTTTATTATTTCATTGAGAGACTTCATAGGTCATTTTACACAAATGGGACTTACTCAGGATAGAAAATATGCTGATACATGAGATAGAATGGGGAACCCTCAAAGGGTAGTCACTGGAGACTTGGGGAGGTGGGGCTTTAGGTACAGCTCCTTCGTGTCACTCCACATTGCCTCTCATCGTTACCCTTAGCGGGGTTTTCCTGATATACAGAATGGTAAAGATTTGCTTTGGATTACCCTGTCTTGTCCTTTGCACTTATTACTATGTAAAGTAATCTTATTTATCATTTATAAAATGTATTCTACCATAACATTAGTTCCACAAAAGCAAGAATTGATCTTCCTTACCCAAATGCTTATCCACTTCTTTGCTGCTTAATACTCTACTGGATATAATGGGGACAATAAATATTTGTTGAGTGAATGAGTCAAGATGGGTGCAAATAAAATATTTAGTGGTGTCTTCTTCGTGCAACAAAGATGTTATTCCTGTAACAGCTCAATTCTGCCAACCTTGCTACCTGCCTGACCAAAACAGGTGTCAGTCATAAGGCTGGCCTGTGTGAGGATGAATCTCCCTAGATGTACCCTGCAGGGTCAACCAATTCTTATTAGGAAGTTTGGCTTTTCTAGTTGGAGACTTGGCAAAAGAGGCTTCATCAGTGTGGTGGAAACAAAAGCCTGTGTTAAATGGGAAAACAGAAATGAATGTGAAGATTTTGTCATCTGTTATGAAAAGATAGCCCTTACCTGGCCTGAACTGTTGCTCTTATTCTACCTGGATTTCACTCTAATTCCTAGGTCTTTCTAACATATTCTTAACAAATAACTTCAGTTCTAATCAAAATGACAATCTGATTCATTGATGGATTGGTTGATTGATTGACTAACTGAGTTTTTTATTTGTTTAGTTTTTTTGGGGGGGGGTTACTATGTTTTTGAATCTTCCTTAGAAGCAATTCACATGCCTGACTTTCAGGGTGGTGGTAAAAGGGAGAACCAGTTTCTCCTCCAGCTCGCTTGCCTGTGAACTCTCTGTGGGAGGGTGACACTACAGAAATAGAAGTGGCAGAGCAGTACTTTCAGTTGCCTGGGCTCACAACAGAGTGAAACGTGAAGTTGGCTTTTGCAGCTGTTCTTTACAGAATGAAGTCCATTCAAATCATGAGTGTTTCTCTTCCCACCTTCTCCTTTTAGCCTATGCTGGATTTCAGACAATAAGCCTTAGTCTTTTGTCTTTGGTGAACTTGGCTGTGACACTGGCCAGTGCTTGTGGGCATTTGATCAAGTGCCTGCCTGTTGAGACCCTGGTCAGTTATAAGGATTACAAGGGACACTAGATGATGTGACATTTAGTTATGGATATTATTTTCATTTTTAAGCCGGAACTTTTTCAATTTAATGCATGTCTGCAGTGACATTTAGCTTCTGATTTTGGTGGAGGAATTGGTATTTGCTGTCTGTTCAGGATTCCGTTTTTTACTGTAATTAGGGTTTATTGTTTAAATCTAAAAATTAGTATTGAAGTTTTTTTTTTCCTAAGTCAAGTGGTTGCCAAAAAGATATTAGCTACATTTAAAAGAGTGATATTATGTTTATTGCCTTCTAGAGATATATTCTCAATTGTTAATTCTCAATTGTTTAGATGTGGATTTTAAATATTAGCAAATCCTCTCTTCTGATCCTGGACACTAGAAAAACAAGCTTCCCCAGTAACTGTGTTATTGGATATGCGCAACACCTTTTATCCAATAGATTCCCTTTGGAACATTAGGCATGGCTCCTAAATGCTAGAACATTCCAATCTAAATAGAACATAGTGGAGGTAGCTTAGTGTCAACAGAGAATGTGGCCCTGGATTTAAGGTCCAGGCTTCCCTCTGACCAGCTATGTTCATTTGAACAAACATCTTCCACTCTGAGCAAACTACATTTCAGTGACCTTTGCCAGGGCATGAGGTAAATATACGACCTCCGTACTTTTCAGGATTATTGTGACCTGACATTGGAACCATATTCTGTTCAACTCATAGTCACATCATTGCGACAAATAGCACACAATTATTTAATAAAAGTGCAGTGTCAAATGACTGTGGAGGCACTATGCCACTGTAGAGCAACATGCATACATAAGAGAATGGCATGAAGTGTCTGTGTTGCACATTCTTCTTCTCTTAGTCCTCCTCCTCCTCAACTTGCTTCAGTTATTTTTAATTATCTTTTCCTCTTTTTGCTTCATGTCTCTGTAATAGAGAATAAGAGTTTTATTTTTTCCCAGAATAGCCCAGGGATTTGGTCCCTGATATCCAGCACTAACTCAGTCAACTCATAAATCTGACTCTCTTAACGATCTATTCATTCCTTCATTTCATTCAGCAGACATTTCTGAGATTCTGAGTTACTTCTGTGGCTGATGAAGAGAGACCAAGAGCAGCCCACATCTGTGGACCAAGAGCAGCCCACATCTGTGAACTTGTCTATTTTGGAGAAAAGTTCAGGAGAGTCACTCAGGTTTGGGAAGGTACCGTGCAGTGCTGTTTAGTCAGATCAAGAACATATGAAGTAGGTTTTATTCCCCAATCTACATGTCCTATGCTAGAGAGAAATTAGGGGAAGAGATTACGTGTTCTATTTCCATGAAAATACCTGGATCAGAAAAGCAAGACATGTGCAGAGTAATTACCTAGAAGGTAGAACATTATTATCCTTATAGGAAGGAAGGGGAGACCAGTGTAATGGCTGGATATTAGGGAGAGGAAAAGACTGAAAATTTGGAACTTTGACAAATAAGACAATGCAATATGATTAATGTGATTGAATATTTGTAAAATGTTAATGATATGTTAGAAGTAAATACATTTTCTTTCTTGTTTTTTTCTTTTTTTGTAAATATCTTTCTCCACATAGAGATCCAACAATGGTATCAGAAGTACTAAAAGTCTTAAAAACTATGTGGCCTTTGAGATTCTTAGGGAAGCTGAGGCAGAGGGGTCTCAAGTTCAAGTTCTCCCTGGACAGCTGTATGAGACCTTGCCTCAAAAGGGATGGGGAATGAAGTTCAGTGGAATGATCCTAGTTTGAATCTCCAGCACACAAGTAAATAAAAGATCCTTTGAACTGAGAGTGATGACTCAAGGAATAGTAACAAGAGCAGGAAAGGTGCAACTTCCTAATGATAAAAATAATAACCATGAAAGCAGGACCCATCAGCTGTTGGGAATTTCCTCTGTGCCAGGGGCTGTATTAACAGCTCACTGTGCCTTATCTCCTTTAACCTTCAGGCAGAATTGTGGGGCACACCAAGCTGATAAAGGAGATGAAAATGGAGCCTAGAAAGGTGAAGAAAGATGCCTAAGGTGAAGTCAGTAATGAGGAACAGCTGAGATTTGAGCTGGGCCTGCTGGACTCGAAAGCCCAGGCTTTCATCATTATCTTTATGTATTACAGAGATTCCACCACTAAGAAGCAATACTTGGCACAGATCACATGTAAAGAAAAAAGAGGCTCATTCAGCTCTTAGGTGTTGAGGTTCTAGGAGCAATTCAGCTCTGTCAGAGGCCTACGGTGGCTGGCAGATGGCAGGTGGTCAGAGGGGAAGTTCAAGTCGGAGGAAGGAAGCAGAGGGCTGGGTGGGGCCAGGCCTGCTCATGAGAACCACCTTCCAAGAAAGAGCATGTACCCAGTGGGTAGCTCAGGCTGGCTTCGAACCCCTGGCGATCCCCCTGGAACAGAGCAACACCTTTCTTGTTTACTTATGAGATTTGGTTCTGCCATTTGACTATATCTCTGAACACAGAATCCAAATGTGCAGCAAAGGAATATCGAAACAGAGAGTAAGTGAGGAAAAACAGTGATCCTGTGGTGCCTTCCCTTCATCTTACAGGACAGAACCATCCTCAGGTCAACATCTGCTGTGAGGATGTGAGGTTCTCCCAGGGGAGTAGAATGACTATAGTCATTTTGTATTTGTAGGCTATTCAGAGAAAGCAAAAAATGTGAATGTTACAGAAGAGCACAGAATTACATTCAGACATCTGTTTAGGGAATCTTTATTGGCATTTACCATGTATGGAAGGGTTAGTAATGAAAGGTGTAGCTCTACCACAGAGAGATTCATAGAGAGAAACACACAGACAGTCAGTGTCACACCAATCGGGCACTAGAACCGAGGTTTTCTTTGGTGCCTTTATTAGACCAAGGAGAAACTGGACTTCAGCTTTAAATTTAGGAGAGGGGAGGAAAGATATTGGGAAGTGCTTTGAGGAGTGTGGGCTTTAGATGAGTCTCCAGAAAGAGGTAGAAGATGTCCTGAAAGACTTCAGGGACCACTGTGGGCAACTCTCTGGAGTGTCTAACTCATCGGCATAGGTCTTAGTATCACCACCCTCCTGGTGGTCTGATGACAGTCCCAGCGGAAGCAGGCCTGGGTGAAGGCATGGGACTTCAGTCTGAACAGCTTCATCTCAGCGAGCAGTACATGTACTTCACCTACCTTAATTTTTTAAATTCCCCCTTCTCTCCTCTTGCCCGTTTCTAGATATCCTCCCCCATTTTCATTGTTTAAGTTCATGTTTGCAATGCACGATGATTACATTCACAGTGGATAGATGGTACATTTTTTCCTCTCATATGAGAAACCCAAAGTACAGATAAAGTGCAAAATTTTTTAAAATGATAAAAGAAAACTGGGAGGTGGATCTTTTACAGATGGAAAAGGGACTAAGAGACTGACAGAGGAGGATACAGAACATGATTTAAGATGTGTGATTCCCAGGTTCTAAAAGATGGGGCTACAAGTCGTACCCTGGACTCCTCTCCAGGTTCCATTCCGATTGCACTTGGCAAGTCCTCTCAGCTGCTCCTTCCCCAGTGCTCAGGGGGGCTTCTCTTCTGACAGATCCTAGTGGCTTTAGCTACCAACATGCTGACTAGCTTCAATGGTGCAGAGCGGCTAGGTATTAACCTTGCCTGTTGCTGAATACAGTTCCTGACCACCTCACAGTTTAAAGGGGGGAAGATTTATTTCATCTCAGGGTTTTAGTCCACGGTGAGCTTGGATCCAGCAAATCAAAACTATGGGGGGAAACCTCACAATCATCAGATTAATTGTTATAAAAGAAAAGACATCTACCATTGTTCATCACCAAAGACCCTCTTTCCACGAATGACTTTTGGAAGGCAGAAGGGATGAAGATTTTCCAGTTGGTTCATTGCTCCAGTCCGTTGGTTCCTTACCGTCTTTGTTGTACAATCTATTGCTTTAGGTAAAATTCTCAGCTTCCCAGCATCAAATATATATGCTGTCAAAGTCTTTATCTGAGACACTATTAAATTTTAATCAGACACCATCGATGTACACTTTCAGAGCACTCTGAAGGCGAGATGCAGAAGTGAAGCTGGGAGTATTGGGAATAATGTTTTTCAAGGAAACTGAGGTATTTTGTAACACCAAAAAAAAGAGAAGAGAGATCAAACTGCAAGGCTGCTAGATGGTTCGAAAGGTAGTTTCATCAAGAAGGGTGGAGCTAAAGCCAGAGTGCTGAACAAGTGGGCAAGTGAAGGCCACCTGACCACAACAAAGAGCTCCCAAATGTGAACTCACCCCGCTGACTCCACCTGCCTGGCAAGGGTGAAAACAGGCTGGAGAAAAAGTCTCATTCTTTTAGAGCTTCAAAATCTTTGAATGGGTTTCTCTTCCATTCAAAGTGCTCCCAGGAAATGAAAATGGAGTTATTTTGTCACCGTCAGTTTGTTCTTGCTACAATGGAGCCATTCAAAAAAGAAATGAAAGACAAAGCGGGCAAGGTAAACTCAATTTTCTTCATCTTGGGTGGGTGTTCTCAAAGGGACTCTGTTCTACTGTGAAAGAAGAGGGAACATTTTCAGAAGACAATTTCTTATTTGCTTGCTTCCTATTATTCAGCTGACTCATAGTTTTTATCTGAAGAGAAAAAAGCAGCAAAACAAAGAACAGGAAATTTCACCATACTACAGGAAGTGTCAAAATGGTTGTTCAGGCCAGAAACTACGCATTCGCACTAACCACAACCCTGGTCTTGCATCTTCATTTCCTTTGTAGAATGACAGGTTTAAAAAGAACTGGACTTTAAATATCACCCTTCCCTACAAATGAAAGAACATAGTTTGATTACTAAAATAACACCCAAGACAATGTATTTAGTGAAGAGCTGTGCCTTTTGTGGCTCATTTAATTGTTATAACCCATGTGGTCCATATGTCTACTCCTCTTATATTGCAGACAAGAAAATGCCAGGTGGGGCTGGAAAGGGAAAGAGATGAACAGTGGATACCAGAGCTCTAGAGGAACGTTATGTGTCCTGTCTACACACCTCACACATCTGAGCGTGGAAAACCCTCTCCAAGTACCTAGCGAATGAACAAATGAGTGAATGCCAAGAACAGGAAAAGAGTCGGAGAAGCAAAACAAGGCTTAGAAATCCTATAACAGCTAAAATTTTAGAAGCAGCCTATATGCTCGTGAACAAATGAAAAGATAAAGAAAATCTGTTTACACACCATGGCATTTCATTTGCCACAAAGAAAGATAAAATTGTAGGAAAATGGATGTAATCTTGACAGTACAGTGCTAAGTGAAATAAATCAGACACACAAACTTAAATGTCACATGGTTTCTCTTATTTGAAAAATCCAAAGTATAAAGAAAGAGCAAAATAAAAGATGTATAATAGGAAGTACGGAGAAATCGCAAATGAAAGGGGATGGAGAAATGGAGGGAGGAAGAGGAAGGAGTGAAGTTATGTTATGGACAGGTACCAATCCCACATAGGGAATGGAAACATGTACTGCAAATTGTGGACTAATAAAAAAGTAAAAAATCCACAAGTTCTACTAATCACTCAAAGAAATCGCATCTGTGAAATTATAGCTAAATAAATCAGTCAAAACCCTAGTAAGGGATAAATTACAGTCAATCATTGTGATAACAGCAATTATAACAATAAAGCAAATTAACCATACTGCATCCAGTGATCTGGTTATTAGGCCAAATCCAAGTCTTCAGCAGGAGGGTCACATGGATCAGAACTAGTTGCTTTCCACTGCTATTTCAGACAACTTTCGCTTGACTCACTATGGTTTTCACCAGCCATATGTATTCATGTGAGAATACAAAAAATGTGGCTAATATGAGTGAAGGACCAAACTTTAATTTTATTTAATTTTAGCTTAAAATGCTGCACAAGGCTAATTGGTACTCTATTGGGCAGTGCAGAAATTGAGAAGGCAATAATCTTTCCCTAGAATTATGTTGTCCAAAACAACACCAAGAAGCAAAAACTTATTGAGCTAAGTAGCACCCATGCTAAGCTTGAAAGTCTTAGGATTTTCTCATTCTTCATAAAAGGCATGCAGCTACCTACACATAAATGTTCTGTCTAAGCCTGAATGGATGCATAGGACGAAAGCCATGACTGGTTCCAGGCTACTCAGACATTGCCTGCATTCAATAAAAGTGGGACACTGCGCTGGCTAACCAGGGAGATGTCCTAAAAGCTGGGAGGCTGAAAACCATCCTATACTTAGTGAGTAGTTGATATCATTTCACTGAATACAACCCACAGCTCAGAAGTGAGTTTGCAAATTCAGATACCCAGTCAACAGATCAGAGTATGGAGTGATAAAAGGAGCTGTCGCCCCCACTGGTTTTGGACAAAGAAGCCCTCAATGCAATTTATGACAGGAAAGCAAGAGGCTCCTGAGAAGAGGACAGAGCCTGCCCTCAAGGTATCAAGTCTGTCCCTTGAGCCTTGGATCTGGGTGGCTCTGTCTACTTGAAGAGAACACAGTATCTGTTGCTTTTGGAAGTGCATTTGAGCATCTGTTTCAAAGCTCCTTCCCTTCTTTCTTTCTCCATTTAAAGGAGAGAAGTATGTCTTTCTGCTCAAGTACAGAGCTGGTCCCTGCCCAAAGATGCAAATCCTAAGCGGACTCATTCACTAAGGACACCCTCAGATAAGTATCAGTGACTAGCCTACACGTGCATAGAGAGAGCTGACACAAAGAAGGGTGCCGGCGATGACACGGGAAGCTGCAGGCCTGGCCTCTCTGAGTCAGTGAGGGGTCTAGGAGGAGAGGGAAAGCCCAGGGGTTGATCTGTGCCACATGAACCCAAGACTATAGACAGCCAAGGGAAACGGGGACTTCAGATTTTGTAGGAATGAGACTATTTCCTCACCAAAATAAAGGAAAAGGACTTGGCAGGATTGAAACAGATAACCATCCTTTTCCTTGTGTACCTTAAAATTTTATGGGCTCTGGCTCACAGCTAACCCTAATGAGAAAGCCATTCTAGAGAACTCTTCAGTGGGAAACAGATAATTCAGACACTAAAAGATGCTAGGTACTGTCATAGTGATCTTGATGTTTCCCCAGGGCAAAGGGCTGCTGGCAAGATATTACTGTAGGGAAGCCAAGTTTGCAAGTGTTGTACTAACCCAGTTTACACATACACATTGAGGTATGATTGTCAGATATAGTGTTCTCTTCTTCTCCATGGCTTCAGGTACCCAGGGTCAGCCATGGTCCAAAAGTATTTCTAAAGTGCAATGGATACATACGCTATTGAGTGGGGTGGGTGGGGCAGAGAGTTTAGATCTGGACTATTTCCTGAAGGCTAACGTGTTGAAGGTTTGGATTACAATTGGAAGGTTGTAGAAACTTTAGGAGAGAGGGCTAGCTGGAAGAGGTAGGTCCTAAAAGGATATGGTGGGACTCTGCCTCACACTCCCTGCCTTCTGTCTTCCATGAGGTGAGCTGCTTTTCTCCCTCACAGGCTCTCCAGCATCAAGGTCACCTTCAGCATGGGCCCAAAAGCAACAGAGCTAGGTTCCCATGGACTGAGATCATGAATAAATCATTTCTTCTGTGAGTTGATTGTCTCAAGAAAGCTAACAGAGAAAAGGAAGAATCATTCAATGTCTATTACAGTATATTTTATAATTGTTCTACTATATTATTAGTTATTGTTAGTTTCTTACTTTGTTTGACTTTTTTGAGATAGGGTCTCGCTTTGTAGTTCAAGCTGGCCCTAAACTCAGCCTTGAACTTGGCAGTCCTCCTGTCTCTGCCTCCCGAGTGCTGGGATGACAGGCATGAGCCACCACGCCCGGCACTGTGGTATGTGGTACTGATTGCTGATAGGAGTTGAGTTTCCACACTGGCATTGTTGTATGTGGTTACTGGGGATTGAACCCCGGTCCTTGTGGTTGCAAGGCAGGCTCAGGAACCACTGAGCTAAGTCCCGGCCCACTTTGCTTAACTTTTAATTTAAACTTACCATAGGTGCACATGTAGGACTAAACATAAGATATACACGGTTTGTTACTATCTGCTGTTTCAGACATGGCCTGGCAGCCTCGAAAAGTGTCCCCAAAATGAGAGGTGCTATTGTGCAAATTTGGAGGTTAAAGGAGTTTTGTAGAAACTCCTTTTATGGAGAAAGTAGACAAACCAAGTGATTAAAGTCAGCTTCCTAGGTCTGGCGGTTTTCCAGAAGGCTGGGAGGCATTATATGATTTCAGAAGCACCCGTTGACATGCCTCCGCTCCCAACACTGACAAAACAGTCACCAAGAGGGCCTGTTTTAGGGTTGACACCTTTCCTTGGGATCTCAGAATTTTCTCTCCCTTCCCCAGGATTCAGGAACCATGAAGCCTGAGGAGAAACTGTCTTCACTTGGAGAGACAGGGGGAGGGAAGCAACTGGGAGCATGTTGAGCTAGAATCCAAGGATAAGGGTGACAGGAGGAACATCCATCACAAATTTTCTACTCCAGAGCTTGCCTCAGGCTTTCCCTGCTGTTCACAATACGACTCTGGGTGATGTCCAAGTCTGGGACGAATCGTCTCCAGCCCCGTTTGTGATAGCTTCATCCCGGTGTTACACACGCATTTCAAAATCACTGTCACAGCCTCATCCTTCTCCACGTCATCCCACCCTAGTCAGTGGTGCTCCATCGGTGGTCTTGGAAGTCTCAGCTTTGTCTTCAACTCCCCCGACATTTTTATCTCTACGTCAAATTGATCACGGAATCCTGTGGTTAGTCTTGGGCTTCTCTCTGCTCCATGTGCTATTTGCGTTTTCGCTGCTCCTGCTTCAGTCCGGATCATTGTCTCCTGCCTACTCAAGAGTAAGTCACCTCTGAGCCTCTGAGCTTCTGTGCTGCTAGTCCAGCCCACACAATGGCAGCAGAGGGCAGGCGTAATAATTCTGATCATGTTTTTCCCTGCTTAAAAACCTCTGCTGTCTCCTTGTTGCATAAAGAATAAAACATAAATCCCCTGGGCTAGATTTTAAGATGCTTCCTACTCTGGAGTGAATTGTTTCCATGCCCTGCCTGCCTCCAAACTCCCATGTTGAAAACTGAACATTAATGTCTTCGTATGTGCCCATATTTAGGGACAGAGAAATAGGGCCAGAGAGGAAGGACCGAGTGAGCATGAAGTACTACAAAGCCCCGATCTGATCTGATTGGCATCCTTATAAGAAGCAAGTAAAGGGACAGCAAGAATGCAGGAAAGACCAGGATGAGGGCAGAACAAGATGTTTGTGTGCAATAAAGGACACAGTCTTTGACCTGTTGCAATGTGGCAGGACATGTACATCCTGTCCCTTACAGCTTGTGGAAAGTCTTCAGCAAATAGTTGTGGAATTTTTGACTTTGTGAACTATGGCTGAGGGGAGAATCCCCTCTTAGCCACATGTTCTCCAGCACATGGTGCATTCTCCTGCGTGTTAGAAGACAATCAAGTGAAAATGTGCCACGCAGGAATGGTTAATGGTAAAAACCTAGACTGTACTGACATGAGCTGCTGTGGAATCCAGATGAAGATATTCCAGTTGGGCCACTTGGGTCCATGTCTGGATGCAGCAGGTACACCTGCAGTTCCCGTCATGTGACACCTGGAGTTACAGTGAGCACATCAGTGATCTTACAACATGGAAACACATTTGCAACATAATATGAAAGGCATTCTTACTCTTTACATTAGTTTGCTGGGGCTGTCCTGGAGGAGAGACTAGATGTGAAGCTGGAGAATAGCCGATGTAAACACCGTAGGTGTCTCACAGGTCTGGAGACGGAAAGTCCAAGATCAAGGTGTCCGTAGAGCTTCTCGTGGAGCCTCTTTCCTGACCTTGCAGCTGGCACCTTCGGGCTCTGTCTTCATTTGGTCTTTTCTCTTCTTAATCTTTCCTCCATAACTGTGATTTGTATAGAGATACTGCTTCTATAACATTAGTCATACTGAATTAAGGATTTCTCTTCATTTGATGTCTAAACCAGTATTTCCTAGACTGTTTTCTAAATGAATATCAGTCTGTGGGCTGTGATTGTCATTTTATTATATAAGAATTCTGTAGTCAATTCAGTAGAAAATAAAAGGAAGAAAGAAAGTAAGAGAAACAAGAATGAGAGAAGAGGAGAAAAAAAAATTTTGGGTCTAGTTCTTATTAAATTTGGCCAGACCACAGAAAAACATATTCCATGGATTAGATACACTGTTTTTCAGGGGCAGCCCCTGACTAAAATATCTGCGTAGGTGTCACTTACACCTGTGATTCCTATTTCATTAGAGAAGTGAATTTGTCTCTTATGTGAGAAATGAGCAGTGTTTACTGCTTGGCGAGACTATGGCATCAAGAAGAGTAGTGGCGGGCTGGGGATTTAGCTCAGTGGTTCTGGTGCCTGTCTTGCAAGCACAAGGACCCGGGTTTGATCCCCAGTAACCACATACAGTAGTGGGTTTGAAGACTCACGCTCAGCAGCAACCAGTACCACATACCACAGTGCCGGGCGTGGTGGCTCACACCTGTAATCCCAGCACTCGGGAGGCAGAGGCAGGAGGATTGCTGTGATGTGAGTTTGAGGCTGAGCTCAGGGCCAGCCTGAACCACAAAGCGAGACCCTGTCTCAAAAAACTTAAAAAAAAAAAAAAAAGAAGAAGAAGAAGAAGAAGAATAGTGGCTACAAAGCTTTGGAGTGGAGAGATGGGGCCGGTGCGGGGTCCACTTGAGGAGCCAGCAGGGCTGCTCTGAGCTCCATGGCATGTTGGTGGGGCTGTGATGGCCTATTAAATGTGAGGTCAGGAGACAGAGTTGCCTCCTGCAACAGGACATAAGTGTACCTTGTCTGGGTAAAGGTGAAATTCCACAGACAGTGTGCCTCTTGTTGGCTGTTTGGAGAAGTGGAAGTGAGTCCAAAGACATTTATGCAAGCCTCATTATTTCTGCCTTGAAGAAAACCATCCCTTTGGTTTTAAGACTTGTCCCAATGCCATCAGACTTAAAAAAAGAAAAACATCAGATTTTCAAAATCTGTTTTCCAAAACCCTGTTTGCTTACCCCACCTACATTTGACTGACTGAAAGTTACAGAGTTTAGCAAGAATAAATACTCTGACATTTTTCTGTAAGAATCCTAAAATAAACACATTGCCTACTGATGGAGTTTATAGGTGGATTTTAAATATTTTAATATTCAGACTTAAACTATCTGATTTTAATGATTTGAATTTCAAATAATAGCATGAAACTTTTTCATTTATCTGTCTCTACAGATAAATGATTTAAAAAATCATAAAGCTCCGTAAGGACAGATAATGCATATTTTTATGAGGTCAGTGTTTCATTCACACAGAAGCATGAGCAGAGGGTGACACATGGTCTTGCCTCTGGGAGACTGTGGTATTATGCTAAGACCAGGATGAGTTGGTCCCTCTGGGTAGAGCCAAGGAGTCAATGAAAAAGAAAACACAGCCAAGCAGTAGCATGATAGTGCCCTGAGAAAAGAACTTTCTCTCTTTTAGTGTAGAAATATAAGAGTCAAGACATTTTGCTTGAGACTGAAATTAAAGGCAATGGACTAATCTTGTAGAAGGTATTTCAAGACAGTCTAATGTTGAGGTTAAGGCACGGCTACCATTAGGGGCTTTTAGCCAGGTCTATATTGGAATCAAGAGGAAAGAGACTGAATGGATGATTTAAAACATTTTGAGTTTGGCTAGAAGGGTAGGTCCAGTAACACTGCCAACTGCAAAGATACAGCAGAGGAGAATTTGGTTGCTGAGAAAGGAGAGAACAAAATAAAATAAGATATCACAGGAACTAGTAAGACTCACACTTTGCCACCTCAAAATTGCAAAGGTGAAAGACGTTGCTTTCAGAAGAGAGCCCCAGAGCACCATATCCCAGCATGGCAGTGGCCTAGGGAGTTTGATTTTTGGGGATTGGGCTCATACTGCTCAGCAATCCAGGCGCTCGAGCTCTGAAGGCAAGAGGGAGGGAAGCCTGGCCACTGCTCCTTCTGGTAGCAGACTTCAGCATCATCTATCTACTTGATGCTGGTTTTAGGTGTGTATAGAATGTAAGGATTGTGGGATTAGGGAGGCTTTCACTCAGACTCCAGACGATGGCCTGTCAGTGTGCTCCAACAACGAAGTGTTTGAAGTTGTGAGTGTGAAGCTGAAGTTGCAGCAGAGACCCTGGAATGTTGGAGGAGCCAGGAAAACTGAAGGAGAATGCAGAGCTGGTCCAAGAGAGAAGCCAAGGGCACTGCAACCACTGGCAGTGCCTTAGGGACAGAGTCCCTGACCACCCCAGGTGCTACACGCTGAAGTACAGTACTTAGGGTCGCCCTCCTGGATTTAGGACTTGCCTTGGTCCTGTTCCTTTTTGTCCCCTATTTGTACCTTTCAGAATGAATATGTTTATCTTGTGTCACTGTATTTTTGGAGCTTTAATTTTCTTTTGGTTTGTACAAGGGGCTCACAGTTAGAGTTTGCCTTAAATCTCAGAAGAGACTTTGAACTTGGAATTGTCAGCGGAATTGAAATTGTGAGGACTTTGGCAGTTCTTAGAGAGATAACTAAATGACTTTTGAGTGACTGGATGTGCATGAGCCTTTGGGGGCATGGGTGCAGATTATTATGGCTTGTGTCTAGATAACCCCCCCAAAGCCTCTCATAGGTGGGGCTTTTGGAAGGTGGGATTAAAAGTACATAGTGATTATTAAATTAGCCTTTTGATTGGTTTGGCACAGTTCTGGGTATGGATAATGGGAAGGCCAACCCTGGGTAAGTGTGGTACCACCAAAAGCGGGGTAGCCAAGTAAGGATGAAAGGGAGAAGCAGGTTGCTGCTCACTGTGCTCCCATCTCCTGCACGCTGTCTCCTTTGTGACACTCCTCTATCACCCCACCCTGGCTTGGGTCCAGCCAGCTACGGACTGAAATCTCTACAGATCGTGAGCTGAAATACACCCTTCTCCTTTCGCTTTGGGTGGTGGGCATTTTGTCTCAGAAGTGAGAAGAGTAATCAAGACTCCAGTCTGGCATTTTACTCTGTACACCAGCTCCTAGGCAAACAGCATCAAGGAGCAATTTGATGTTGTTAAACTCTAAAAAACCTGTCATTCTGTAGAAAAAATCAGAGTACATACAGTTTGCCACATCTGCAACTGTTTCCATTGCACAGGGCCAGATGTCTTCTGCTTTGTCCAGCATCTCAATTAACTTCTGCCACATTCTAGAAGTCCAATAAATGTTAAATGAGTGATTAAGAATGAATCCTGGGGTTGTGTAGTTGATGCCTATTTCATGTTAGAAGCCACAAACTTTGCTTCACAGAACTTATGATTTATTGGAATAGTTATTTCTTGCCCACACTTAACAGCCTATTTGTTTTAATTTATATACATGCTACAAAGTTTTCTTTTTATTGCATCTGATTTCCTTAGAACTATTTAGGTTTATTTCTTAACCTGAGAATTTTCCATAAAGCAGATGCAGTCTTTAGAATAATGATGCGGATGGTTTTAGTATGCTCCATATCACTCATGGGTCTGCACAGAAGAAACAGTCACATTCTCAGACATACATCTATTTCAGGTGTCTGCTTGTCCACAGAAACCATAAAGCATGCATTCCAGGTCCCAGGCTGCTGCCATGGCACAGCTGCCAGGCTGATGTTGTGCACAGTCTTGGCTTGGGAGCCAAAGGGAAGAAACCTGCTCTGTGGTTCACAGAAATGGCATTGTGTCTTGAGCCCATTTTACCAATCAGCCTCCTCCATGTCCACCTTCACCTCCACTTCTACATGCTCATGCATACTGGCCCTTCCCTGAAGACAGCTGTTCTGCTGGCCTCTCTTGCAGTGTCACATCCAGGTGTCTGGCCCTTGTTCATCAGGTGCCTGGTTTCAGATGGTTTCAGCGAATGGAAGCCGAGAAGTAGATCTGTGGAAGGAGAGGAGGCCCCATGTTTCCTCCTGCTTCCTCCCGCCTAGCTTCTGTTGTAGCTGCAACTCCACCATGTTCCTCCTCCAGGACCCTCCTCAGAGGTGCAGGCTCCACTGGGGTTGGGTAACACAGTCTCCATCATTTGCCCTTTAGCCCTTGAGGGAGCTTCAGTGGTTTCTGGATTTTTTCAACTGTGTCTACCTCTAGAGAAGTCCTCCTTTTATTCCTTCATGAGACTCACTTTCACACTGAGATTCTCTTTCTTAGTAATCTCAAGTAGACAACAGCATAACTTGTTTATCATTGTCAAGAACTAGGTAAGTAGTCAGCAGGCTTGGTTCCTAAGGCTGATTGTGCCATTCATCTATGTAACCTGAAGAAAGTCAATAAACTTCTGTAGGTCTGGTTCCTTTATCTGGTTCTTTTACTTCAGTGTTACTAGTCATGCTGCTCTCTAGACCTTCTCGCTGTGAGGCATTCTACATGGTTCAGTGTTGTCCACTTCTAAGGCAGGGGTTCTGTCTTTAAGGACTTTACTCTAGCAAATAGTTGACAAAGGTTGCAGATGTTCTTGGTTATCATAGCTGGGGTGGGGTTGCTACTAAAATCTGGAGTGCAGGTGAAAGATGCTGCTGCACTTTGCTGGAATGCACAGAGCCCCACAGCAAAGACTTACACAGCTTTCAGTATCAACAGTGCTGAGGTTCAGAAAACCAAGTTATCTGGGAGGCTCTGCTACTTAAAAGGAGAAATGGAACCCTGTTTTTCTTTGGTAGTGTGGCTGGGAAGAGTTAGGGTGGGTTCCATGCTGTGAACAATGGAGAGGAAGAAGTGAGAACAGAAAGTGTGTTGAAACGTTTTCTCCTCCTTATCCAGTGTGTAATATTGGTACAAATCATCATCTCCCCATGGGCTTCATTTACAGTGATGCAATAAACTGTGACTGTGTGTGTGAGCAGGGAAAACTGGACTTCATGAAGAGAACAGTGGACTTGATTCGCATCCTCCTCCACACCCCAGTGGAAAGATGTGAGTGTGAAATCTCTGTTTACTCCCGTGATCATGTCATGAACGCTGAGACAATGTCTTTCATTTAGCATGGTAGTAACACTACTCCTTTGTCTATCCTGGTGCATTTTCAGGAAGACACAACCAGGAGAGATTATTGGGGCAATATCTCATGGCCAGTGGTGAGTCTGGGATCATGTCTTGGCTTTGCTAGGCTCTGAATTCAGTCCACCAACAATATTTCTACCATATGCACATGTTCTGTGAAAGCTGCCTATTCCCAGGAGACTCTAGAAATCCCACTATGTGGATGGAATGAGATATAAAGCGTAGCAAGTATGTGCCCAGGAAAGCTTGTGTTCTGTCAAAGGGCACAGGGAATGTCGAGTAGCAGCGAGAGAAGATCAGCGTTAAATTTCATTCCCGGGTTGCTCCCTTTCCCCAGTCCCTACCTAATTTAAAGCAGGCAGCAACTATAAGTTAAGGTGTCTTCTGTCCAATCTGGATATACTCCTACATGGGTTATAGAGGAGAGTCAGAGAAAAGGCACCAAAGCTGCCTCATGTTGCTGCTCCAGTGACTGCAAGGACTAATTGCTGTGCTAACAAGAACCACAATTTATTTCTATTTGCCAGATCAATGGACACATTCAATTTTCTGCATGCATAGTTCAGTTCGGTACCTGCTTCTGGGTTTCATTCTGAAGAGGCACTGATCCAGGAAACTCTCCAGATGGCTGCGAGTCCTTCTCCACACCTCCGGCTGGGGCAGCCTCGTAGGCTGAGGACAACCATTCCCATGTCCGTTTACTCTCCGGCTCCTCTGCTGTTGGTGGAGTTTCACCTTCTTGTCGAGTCTAAAGTAGATGCACCCTAAGTGGTAAGTCCCTTAAGGGTGTAGGACAATGCTGTTCTGCTCTTGCTGGATGGAAAAAGAAAATAAGGTCATGAAGGCTGGTTGGGAGTAGTGGGAGAGAAAGCAACAAAACAAAGTATCTTCCAACAGATACTTTGGATTATAGAGATGGACTTCAATCTTGTTCTAGGCGGATGGCTCCAGCCCTTCTGCAGGCAGCATTTTCAGGGCAAAGCTTTTGTTATTATTTGGATTCAAGGGAAAGCCTTTGGTATTTCATAGTACACAGATATCTCTAAAGAAGTATGTGGGGCACTGGCTGTCGTAAAGATTGACTTCTGCAGGTGCTCACAACCTATCCCTGCTCATCACTGATAGACACTCTTATATTAACATTGTCTTGCAATCATAACCAACAGGTAAGATGCCAGTGCAAGTAAGATTTCTTAGAGTTGACTCGAACAGTTTTCTTAATGCTGAGTTTAAACTGTGTTGACTCTACATTCACACAAGTCCAGGTGTGTTAGTTACACTAGTGGATCGTACTCAACAAGAATCTACTAAAATGAGAGAGGGGGTAATTTGTATTCTTTGGTTATAAATTTTAAAAATCTAACAAAATATCTAAAGGGGGTAGGTGAAGAATATGGTGTCTGTTCTCATTAGTGTGAGCTTCAGGCTTGGCAGGAGACAAGTTCTGTAGGTTACTAGGAATTTCTATTTTAAATCTGCTCAAATCCCCTATTGGTTTTAATTTGTCTTTTTCTTTATTGGTATATGTTTGTAATACATAACATGCACAACCATTTTGAGAAATTGTGCATACCATGTCATTGTCATTTTGGGTCCTCTTTTCCGTGTTTAATGGCAGTAAGGCACGAGTATCTACTTCCTCTCCAGAGGCATCGTCAGCCTTGGAAGAATTTGTTGCACCCTATCTGAGAAGAAGCAGCCCTGCTGGTCTGAGCCAGCTGGGTTTGATAAATGGCAGAAATCATCTCCAAAGAACACAGAATGGAGAAAGGAGACCAGTGATCACCACCTGGCACTCAAAACAGTGATCACTAACAGGCACTCAAAACACAGGTGAGTCACCCCCTGGAGGCTACCTCACTCCAGCAGGTATTGCAGGAGTCCTGCCTTTCCTGGTGCATATGATCCATAGACACTTGTTGAATTTATCAGTGGTTCTTTACAAGAGCTTCATTATGTCCAGGTGTTTACCGACAATAGAAGTGTAGAAATGCAGGAACATTGACCTACTGTACTGATATCTTATTTTTCCCCTTAGGCAGATTTAGTCAGGGGTATCAGCTTCACCTGTTTTCTATTGTTATAGAGCATCTGAGACTGAATAATATATAAAGAGATTTGATCTTGCTCCACAGTTCTGGAGGCTGGGAAGCCAAACAGCCTGCATCTACTGAACTTTGTGAGGGGTTCACGTTACTTCACAACATAGCAGAAGCTGAATTGGAAGGACAGGTGGGGACATACAGAATAAGCAAAGGTGAGCCATAGCCTGGCTTTATAACAGCCTATCCTCATGGTAACTAATCCAACCTCATGAGAGTGAGAACTCTACCATTGTAAGCGAATCTCATGGGAAAGGCATTAATCCATTCAGGATAGCACTACCCACCCCACAACCCAGTCAGCTCCCACTAGTTTAAGCTCCCAGTACTGCTACCTTGATAAGCTAGAGTTCAAATGCATGCATGTCAGGAGGATGGTTCTATATCACAACAGGCACACAGGTGTATTGTGGAGGTACTTTTGCAACATCCTTTGAATTTAAGATCTCTCGCCTTTCTGAATCATACGCAGTAAAATTCTCAACTCATGTGACTCTGCATTGAGTCTGCCTTCACAACTCAGAGGGAGTATTTTAGCCCATTGTACTAGTTGTATTTATCTATGAATTCACATTTTCTTTCTTTCTCTACTATTGCCATCTCTGGATCTTGCTAGCAGTAGAAATGGGGTTTCCCACCCCCTTTCTTTACACATTCAAATGTCCTATTATCCACAGGATTAGGGATTGGCTCATACGACAGTAAATATGAGGGTTTTTAAAAAAAGACCAGATAGTTAAGTCAAAACTCTCTCAAATAAACTTTTTCTTTTTTTCCATTCTTTCTTATTCAGCTACTGTCAACTGTGTGCCAAGTACTATGTACCACAACTTCCATGACAAAGATATAGAACTTGTTTGAAAATTTTATTTGATAAGTAAAAACAGAGAGTTGAACCATAATGCCTTAAGAAATAAATAGTCATTTAGTCTTCTTTGAAATTTTTCTCTATTGCCTTACGGGTGTCTCAGATTGGAGTTGTGAATGCATAGGAACTAGAGTCTTACAGGGTTTGGCACTAGGTGTTACATCAAAGAATTCATGATCCATTCAACTGATGAGCTAGACTTTTGAAAGTCTGTTCAAATGTTGGTGCCTTTGGGGTTTGTCTCTTGCCACTCAAAACTCTGTGTGCGCAATTCCATATAAATGTTATGCAATGATTTGGAAATGAATACCATATTGAAGTAAGTCATAACAGTGCCTTGTACCACTGAGATCTATCTGTGTGAAGACAGGTCAGCAAAAAGACCACAGTGTATGCCCAAGAACCCACAGACTAGACAGTATGCACAACTGGGCTGAACTGTGCTGCTATTTCCAGAACCTGCTGCTATTTAAAGCAATCTTTGGGGCCGCTCAGGATGCAGCTCAGTCCTAATTCATTTCTCACAGCTACTTCCTTTATTGTTCATAATAGGCTCTTTTTTCAAGATGAAATTTCTGCTCAAGGTAGCATCTCTGTCGAAATATCTTAAGGGATCACATTTTCTACTCACATTACAACAGCCATTATGGTGATCCAATGTCCTTTGATGGTTTTCCAGAAGTATGAAATCATGAGTTACTTTTTACCATTTCTTCCTCAGAGGGGATGGAATAACTATTTTCATCTTAAGGGCATCTGGCATCAAAAACAGGACTGAGGATATATAATATTTTGGACAGATTTAAGGCCCAAAAGTATCCAATCAGTGCATTATTCTAGATTTAGTTCAAAAGATACCAGGTAATGATGTGCAAGTCCAGTCCTCATGGATGTGAGGGTGAGTTTTGTTTTTTCCCTACTGAGCTTCATTTCATGCTGATGGTCTCTGAGCCTACACGGGGCTGGTTCCACCCAGGTCAAGGAGGATTCCTACTTCCTTGTCCATGCTCTGCAGACTATGCTCTGAGGACAGTTGCTTCTTTCTGCTCCTCATTTCACCAGCGTAACATATCTAAGATATTTCTAGATGACCAGATTATTTCAACATGGCTGATTCTCTTTAATGGACCTTGACTAAACATGGAAAAGGATTAGCAAAGCACTTGATGCTAACTTTTTAAAGTGGATCACACTTGAATAGCAATTATTTAAAGTTAATACTATGCAAGCATATGAAAAATAATGTTTATATTTTTCATTCTTTCACATTCAGCATGTGATAAAGAAGTTAGAGAAAAGGTTAATCAAATTTGAAATTTTTCTTAGTACAATCTGTGTGTCAAGAACTTTACTGATATTTTGAATATTCTGGATCAAGGTCCCTGTGCACAGTTAACTATGGCCCAGTTAATAATGTGCAGTCACCTCTGTCTAGCATGTTTTCAATGAGCACTTACTTCCTTAGTATCCTGAGTTCACTTAAAAATATTTTCCCAGGGCCGGGGATTTAGCTCAGTGGTTCTGGCACCTGTCTTGCAAGTGCAAGGGCCTGGGTTCAATCCCTGGTTAACCACATATAATACTGGGCATGGAGACTCATGCCCAGCAGCAATCAGTACCACATACCACAGTGCCGGGCATGGTGGCTCACCCCAAAACTCGGGAGGCAGAGGCAGGAGGATTGCTGTGATGTGGGTTTGAGGCTGAGCTCAGGGCCAGCCTGAACCACAAAGTGAGACCCTGTCTCAAAAAAAAATTTTTTTTCCCTAAATTGCTGGCCTGTTTGCTGATGCATGTATTATAAGATACAAAGAATTAGTTTTATGTATTCTATAGCCCATCACTGATGTATTTAAATGACAATGGGTAGGAAAAGCCATATATGCTGACATACATGTTAGGTGTATTTTAAAAAATGATTTACATCTCTCTCTCTTGTGTGTATGTCCTATAGTTTATTTCAACAAGCCCCCATTAATTGACATTTGCTTTCACTGTTTTGCAGTTTTCATACAGTGACATAATTAGTATCTTGGGAAACAATATTTGCATATTTCAACAGATATTTTTATGGAATAAATTCTGGGGAATTTCTAGTTCAAAGGACATGCACATTTAAACTATGCTAGGAATGGCTAAAAACTGTTCAATTCCACATTCTTGTCAACTCTGGCTATCAATATTTTTAAGATTTGTCAATTTGATGTGTTAAGAATTCTACTGTTGTTTTGGTCTGCATTCACTTGATTAGTAAAGAGATTGAATATCTTCTCATATATTTACTAGCTAATTTCATTTCCTCATTTAAAAAATACCTATTAATGGGCCAGGGATTTGGCTCAGTCCTTCTGGCAGCTGCCTGACAAGCATAAGGTCCTGAGTTCCATCCTCAGTACCACATACCACAATGCTGTGTGTGGTGGCTCATGCCTGGATTCTAGCACTCAAGAGGCAGAGACGGGGAGATTGATGTGAGTTCAAGGCCAGCCTGAGGGACATAGTGAATTCAGAGCCATCCTGAAATACAAAGTGAGACCCTGTCTCAAAAAACCTAAAAACAATAACAACAAAAACCTATTTATCAGCTTGGTTTGTAAATCTGTTATATGGTTTCATTCCCTTCACATTATGTTATACCAGTTCTTTGTATATTATAGAAAAAGACCTCTATTTTGTCATGTACATGTTGTAGCCATTTTCATACTAATCAAATATTAATTAAAGTAAAGTATTTTTCTGTACCACTTTATTATTAAAGTTACCTTCATTTGATTCTCTGGGTAGCTCCTATAAATTTTTATGAGAAAATTTAATGAATGCAATTGTTTTGACATCATTATGAAGGAGCAAAGAGGACTGCCTAAACATAGAATATATGAAGAAGTATACCAAACTTTTTAATTAAGCATGCAAGGTTGTAGGAATGTCTATAAGGATCAAGTTTTTTTTTAACCATAAGATTATTGAAGTCTAAATTTTCTCAGAGACCAAAGATCTAGCACCACTGATGAAGACATCTTGGGCCTGATAGAAAGATCTGCGAATATCAGCTTGAAACACACCATCAAAATTGCATCAGGAGAAGGATATACTGCAGAAAAAATATTTGTTATTCAGATATTCTAAATGGTATCACCCAGGCCCCCAAACTATGCACTTCTCCATTTGTAAAGGTATATGCTCGTACTATAGGGTTACCTTAATTATTAGGTAAGGCGGAATATGTAAAGCATCTATGCATACATAGTAGGTGCTTAACAAATATTTCTCTTCCAGACCCTGCAAATCATCTCTCAAAGATATACACTGATAGCCATTAGACCATGACATGATCACTGAAAATGTAAAATCACCAAGTCAATAAATATAATGACTTGGCTTTTTCCTGAAACACTCAGTTGCTGAAATTTCTCATTCACAGGTACATCAAGATTGATTTAATTTTCTACAATGAGTTTGAAACTATGTTCTCTATAGTTCACAGCTTCTGTGCATTTTAAATATTTACTGTGAATGTTCAAAATGATGTTTGCTGGAGAGAGAGTGTGTGGTAGGACAAATATCAGTGCACATAAACTATTGAAGAAAAGTGAAAGGCTGGTCACAGTCCGGGAATTGGATCAAGGAGCTTGTGGCTCATTTCTTATAAGTCTATTTTGGTGGTGGATTGTGGGTCTTAAATATTTGGGGGTACTGGGAAGGAGGGTAAATGCATCTCTGATGAGCTCCTGTTTGTGGTACATACTCTTGGTATTGTGTGATAAAAGTGAGAGCTTATCTCTGTGGACACCCCCCAAAGTATAAACCCTACCTGATCACGAGAAAAACATCAACTAAATCTCAAGAGATTCTATATAATTTTGAAACTATGTTTCTCCAAATCGTGAGTGTTATCCAAACTAGGAAAAATCTAAGAAATTTTACATTCCAGAGGAGTCCAAGAAGATGTAACAATGGAGCCTGGTGTGATACCCAGGTTAGGGATCCTGGAACAGAAAAAAGACATTAAGCTAGAAGGAAGGAAATCTGAGTAATATGGTTTGTTTACTAATGTATGATCATAAATTCATTAATGGAAGCAAACAGGGTAGACTAAAGTAAAATACTGAAAATAAGGGAAACTGGGTAAAGACATATGGGGGAACTCTTTATGATGCTTTCACAATTTTCTGTAAATCTAAGCCTATTCTCTAATTAATTAATTAATTTTTCTATAGGATCTCACTCTGTAGTTCAGTTGGCGGTAAGCCTGCTGCGTAATTTCAACGGGCTTTACTGGGGATGGAACTCCAGCCGTTGTGCCTGACAGGTGAGTGTGGTACCACTTGAGCTGAATCCTTGGCTCCAATTGGCTTTAAATGTACTGGTGGTTCTTCTGCCTCAACCTCCAAAGTACTGGTTCTTTTCAGTTACATTCCATTCTGACTCCACTTACTGCCTCAAAAAAAATTTTTTTTCCCAATACACCTGTGAAGATAGTGTTTCAAATAGGTGAAAATTCTGTTTAACATGTACACATTTAGTTTTCTCCAAATATTTCTCAGGTACTGATTTCTTCTCTTCCTCTGGATCCCCCACTGATTTTAGGGCTTATGACAATGAAGGGTGCTGGTGGGTACTCAAATGTATTTATTCCTTGGTAGAGTTAGGTCTCTGTGAAGGGATTTCTGAATTCTATCCAAGCTGGTGCCCTTGGGACACTATAGCTCAGAGCCAAGTTTGCAGCAGCACAACTACAATAGCTAAATCCTGGGAGTGCCCTTTATTCTCATCAACAGATGATTAGATAAGCAAAATATAGTGAATGTTCGCAATAGACTCCTACTCAGCCGTAAAAGAAAGAACATTTGTAGGAAAGTGGATTTACCTTGCATCTATAAAGTTGAGTGAAATAAATCACACAGGTGTAACATCACATGGTTTCTTTTATATGAGAAACTCAACATATAAATAATTAAAAATCAAAATCAATGATATGAAACAGAGAGAGAATATGGAGGTGGGAAGACTTGTTAGTTAAAGCTTGTGGCATGGTGACAAGAAGCAGAGAGAGATCGTGGGAGGAGGGAAAGAGATGCACTTCCGGGTTGTGCCCCACTGGCTGCTTCCTATGACTGGGCTTCACCTCCCAGCATCCCCTTCAACTATCAGCCCATCAGGGGACAAATCCACTGATGAATATCACAGCCCACCATCCTGGTTCTTTCCTCCAAACTCGGACCTATGAGGGCACAAGCTTATCCAGGACATCTAGATATGAGACAGAACACCTAGCATGGAGTGAGACAGGAGAGGAGAAGGGCGGGGAAGAAAAAAGGCTCAAGAGGCAATATATATGCATATCTATTATGAATTGCAAATATACACTAAGAAAAGAAAGGAAAAGGGAAGTCCTTTTGATTGATAAGAAAGTCTGTTCCTAGGGACTGGGCATTGGCCTGTACTTGTGCACACAGCAAGCTCTGCTGAGGTTCATGATCACACAGAACCAGCCTTGGCAGTGTGGGTCTAGGTCAAGGTCAGCAGCGGTGTGGGAGACCACTTCCATGGCCAGCAAATTTTTAGTTGGGTCTTGCATGGTCTTAAATAGAAACCACCGATTCCAAAATAAGTAAGCAGAAATCTCTGTGCAAGATGATGTGCTAGGAACCTGCCAGTACTGTATTTTATTTGAATTAATGAACCAAAGCATTTATCTGACTGAGTAATTGACTAATGTAAATTTGCATTTTCAAACAAATGCTTATTCCAAGCCAATTTGGCATGTTCTCCATCTCTGCACCCCAGAGCACTGTAGTATTTACAGAGCATTTGAAATATAGAAATCTATCGAGTTCATAGTGCGTACGTATGAGCCCAAGAGAGCATGTTATAGGATATGCGACTATGTTGGTGTGACATTGGTTACTAATAAAGTTGAGGCAGAGGAAGTACAGGAGTGAAAAATCTTATATTCTGTGGTCTTTACAAATCAATTTTAAATGAAACTGTGGCTAAAGTATTTCTTTTATGCTGATAATGAAAAATGGTGGGGTGACAAATGAGCTGTAGCTTTTCAGGTCCTGTGGACAGTAACAGAAGGGGCCCAGCACGTCTGCCCACTCCTGTTGTTAATTAAAGCAGTTTTTGGTTCTCCAGGATGGAATGCACACCAGGCACCAAGCCCCAGAGACTTGCGCAGTCTAATGATCACATATTCAAGTGCACACAGTTGGAGGCCACAAGGGAGTGGAACAACCCTCCCCCCCACCCTTAAGGCCTGTTCCACTCTGCAAATATCTGAGATGCTGGCTCCATTTCCAGTGAATAATAAATACTAGTCAGGCTCCCAGTGGCTGGGGGAGTGGGGCTGAGGTGGACACTTCCTCACTCAGTTGAGACCGCCACAGGGCAGGGTGTGACCTTTGCAGTTCAGAGCTTTCTTTCTTGCCTTCACCAAGTGGTTTGTGCCAGAGCAGATTGCCTTTGATTTGTTTCACTCTGTTGTCTGGATGGCACCATGCTTCACATTTGTAGGAGCTGCCAGCAGGTCTGTCTGGGTATGGAAGGCGCAGAGCTTTCCAAGGCTGGCTCTGGACTGTCAGGGGTGAACCTGTCTGTGCCAAAGTCGTCTAAGAACCTCAGAGCTTCTAAACGTTCACCTTCCTTCTAAACCACTAAAATAAACTGAGTGCTTGAAATTTCAGCTGAGAAAAAGCAGGAGCAATTTTATTAGAGAGCCGTTTGGCAAAAACAACAATCAGTATAGGAATGAGAGGACACAAACCGTATCAGGATTCGGACATCTGGGGTTGTCTATAGATCTGGCCTCCTGTTTAGTTAGGACAACACAACACAACATAGTTTGACGAGAATGAACTTGCATTTGATTTTAAATTACATCACACAAAGTGATCAATGCAACGCTAGCAACAGTCTACATGAAAGAGAAGGTCATTATTTTGATACTCGTGTGACCCAGAACATGTTACACCTCCTGCCTGGCCATCAGTTTTCCCATCTGTAAAGTGGGGATGATTTAGGCAGCTGCAGAGTCAGGCATATTTGAATATTCAATTAGATATCTTTTCTGAAAGGCCTAGAGCAGTATACTTAGGAATCAGCAAAAGAGTTTATTGATTAAATCCAAGATACACACATGAAGTATATATAAAATATACATAGACTAAATGTATCTTTGGTAATCTCCCTTGTTGCACTGGGTTCTGGGTTTCATTAAAACACATACATGTATTTGTATGTAAAATATAATACAAGATGATATATGTAGTATGTATAGGATATGCATTAAAATATATAGCTGTACATATTATAAACATTTTAAATGTAAAATACATACACATTTAATGTGAAATTGCATTGTAGGGCTGGGGATTTAGCTCAGTGGTTCCGGCATCTGCCTGGTAAGTGCAAGGTCCTGAGTTTGATTCCCAGTAAGCACATACCACAATGCCAGGTGTGATGACTCATGCCTGTAATCCCAGCACTCAGGAGGCAGAGGCAAGAGGACTAGAGGCTAGCCTGGGCTACATAGTGAGTTTGAAGCCAGCCTAAACTACGAAGCAAACCCTGTCTCAAAAAAACAAATACACTATACATGTTGCAAATTGGATCTCATAGTACATCATACTATGTATTACATACAGATAGAGACAATTGTATAATCTTCATGTAATCAGAAGCCAGGACCATAAAGGTGAGTCCTGTACCTGAAGGCTTTTCACAGGTTCCCATAAAGCTTTCTCAGCTGCTAGAGGATAAGGCAAGAGAGCAAGGACAACTACCCAGAGACAGAGCCCCACCTGTCGGCCATCTCGGCCCCCAGTGCCTTCCTCAGAGTGACAGCCTCACCAGACTCAAGGCAACACCTTGTGTGAGCCCAGGTGTGCTGGTGCTCAGCGTGGTTCCCCTTGTCCAGAGGAGGGCGGGTTCTACAGCTTCTGCGGAGGGATCTTCTCCCATTCAGGGCGGCAGAGACAGCATTTGTACTGGAACCTCCCTGAGACTCCCTCACCTACAGGTCTACAAGTCCAGTATCCACTAAAGGGACTCCGCGAGGCTGGTGGTGGAGAGAAGGCAGCGCCATTTTCCACGCCTTCGCTGCTCCTGCTGCTAGGCGTCTGTGTGCGCGTGTCCTTCGCCCGTGTTCCTGCACTTCTTCACCTGCATACATGAGACATTTGCTTGGTGACCAGTCCATGTTTAGAAGCATCTCCCTCACTTCTCTCAGGCACCTGCTGAATCAGGAGGCTGTCGCTGCTGTCCACTCGTAGAAACTGAGCGCTTGCACACTTAATGGCATTTAAAGCTCATCCTAGCTGAGGGTAGAGTTGGGCTCTCAGTGGGAGCTAGAAGTTAAGACAACACTGAGAAATCTGCATCTACACAGATGGATAGACCCTCAGACGGCCACCCCGTCTGTCTGCTTTATACCTTGCCAGCCACCTCTTCCACTCTCCTGCCTCCCTTGGGAGCAGGCACAAACCACTTCTCCTTTCTCCTTCCTTTGACAAGTGGATGACACCCCACAATCAGTACTCCGTCCCTGGCACCCCTTCCTGTTGTGAGCACAACTTCAGAGATTCTCTTTGTAGGGTTGTTTACTTTCTTGTCAGGGATCTGATCAGCTTGAAAATCCATGCTGACAGCATTTGGGAAAATCCCCTGGGCTGCAGCCACCTCTGCACCCATTTTCTTGGGACAGATGGTATTTTATGACAGCTGCCAGATTTACCAAGACCTCTGAATCTTGGAAAGATTCAAGTAGAAGCAGCAAGCTTATCAAGGGGAGGGAGAATGTCACAGGTTTGAGTTCCCTTTCAATTTAACTGCACATCCCTTTGATTTGCTGCCTGTTTGCCCCTCTTGAGTTTCATCTATTTCTATCCATATGTTCTTGGGGTAAAGAGCTTTGGAAAATTCCAGGACTTTTTTTTTTTTTTTTTAATTTGGAGTAATTTCCTTTTTTGTGTTTACTATACATTTTCACTTTGGCTACTTGATTTTCTATTCTCAAGATCCATTGCACATTTTATTTTTTAAATTTCTAGAAAAGTTTATAGCTGTGTTCTGGGCTTTTTCTCCCAAGTAAAAATCACTCCAAAGTATCTTCTGGTTTTCAACTTGGGTGGACTATCTCTCATTCTGATCCTTTAGTCTTCTGGGACAATCTCCTCTTAAAGCATTCTGTGAAAGACTGATGTGTCTGCTAGTCTGTTTTGTAATGCTCTATCAAGTTACGCGAAGCTGGGACTTTAAAAAGGTAAGAAGTTTTAGCTCAGGGTTTCTGGAGGTCCAATAGCCTGGTGCTGACAGCTGGTCCTTATAAAGGTCATGTGGCAGGATCACAGGGCCAGAGCTCTGGAGAACCAAGTCATATGGTGAAAGAGAAAGCAAGAGAATGGAAAGGGTCTATCTTCCTTCCTTCTCCTGGTCTTTTTTGTAACTCTGGATGTAGAAGAGGGAGAATTTCAAAGAACCTAGGTTCTTTGCACTGAGGTACACTCCCTCTGCCCATCCCTTTTATTAAAAAGTTTTGAAATACATTCTCAATAAGTCACTAAGTTGCCTGGGTTGAGCTTGAACTTGCAATCTTCTTGCCTCAGTGCCGTTAGAATGCGCACCAAGGTTCTGGCACTCTCCCCTCCGTAAGATTAAACCAAATCTAAATAATAGCATCATATGACATTGTCTCTTATTTCCCAAGCTGCATATGATCCATTCAGGAACAGACAGCAGCTTCTGAAGTTCTTCAATGCATGTCTTGGCCAACTGAAGCCCTTCACAAAGAATCAGTCTCTCATGAGCTAAGATTTCACAAGTGCTGTCAGTTGGAGACAAAGCAGGCAATGCCGTGGTGTGTAGACTCAAGAACTTGGAATGCAATCTGGAATTGCAGAAGAGGTTGGGAGGTAGAAAAGAACAGCACGGGTAAGGTACATCCAGGCAAGTAGAGGTGAAGGAGGAAGCATGAGGGCTCAGTCCCGAGTTTTCCAGTCCAGTCCAAACAGGTCCACGGATAGCTTCATTCTCACCCATGGAATTGCCCATTAGAGTCTTAAAATAGACCATTCTCTTATGTGACTTTGTCTCTTTATAAGCACTTTTTCCAAGAATGTGTGCTGCATGACATGACATAATTTAACTTCAGTATCTGCTCTCTTATGTCGGCTTGTAGAGTCGTGTTGGTTAAACCAACTCACATGCTTGGCATATAGATGGAACTTCTCATTTCCCCCCCAGTAGCTAGAAATGATCAGCCAACTATGCAAGTAAAACAAAGATATTTTAATAGAACTATAGAGCAAATATTAAAATCAGGAAATTAACACTGATGAAATTCTAATCTACAGGCTTTTTCCAGTTTTATCAACTGTCCTAATAATATGCTGTACAATGAAAGAACACGCAGAGTGATGTATGAATGCAGTCAGTTTTCTCTCCTTGAGTCTACAGTAGTTATTCTTAAGTTTTCCTTCATTTTTATGACCTTATTTTTTTAAAAAATAGGGAGGAACATTGTAGTTTGCCCTCCCATTTCAACATCAGTTGTTTCTAGCAATGACAATCAAGTGGCAGTAGTGTAAAAATGACCCACGACCTGTCCAGATTCTCACCTAAAGATGCTTAGGGTGTTGATTCCTCCATTACTGGTTCACTCTGACTGCTTGGTAAGAAAGTATCTGCCAGGCCTTTCCCCTGCACTGTTGCCTTTTCTCCCTCTTACCATCTTAGAGCTACTGTTACTATGGGGTGGTCTGGCAGCTGTCGCTGGGGTGAGGATGAACGCGGGAGAGCTGTGGAAGGGTCTGTCGTGGTGCTCTCTTGCATTGCCCTCATGTGCTAGCTGAGCAGTCATGTGAAGACCTCGATGACTGGGTCAGCTGGTCCTTCTCAGAGCTGTGTTGGCAGTCATAAAACGAGGAAGGGGCAGAGAGACCCTTGCCAAGGAGTTTTTTATTTTTATAAAAACTGCTCAGTGTATAAATTAAATGGAACATAAATGCATAGAAATAGAAGTGAAGCAATGTTAAGATGCTGCTCCAGAGTCTGATCAAAATTAGTCACAGACTTAACTCATCTCATTAGCTTTAGCTTTGAGCCACCGAGAAGATTCTTGATGAATTTTCCTGGAGCACCGCTGGCTGCAGAAAAGTGAGGATTAACACTATGCCCATTAATGACATACTGTTTTTTAAACTCTGTTTTGGACTTTTTAAACTCTAAAGGCTTTACCTCTAGAAACAGGTAACGCCTTTGATTAAAATGGGCAGAGCTCATGCAAAATGCACTGTCCTGAAGTTATTTTTGTTTTTAAGGTCTCCAGTTAAGTCAGAAGGGAAGAAGACATAAATGAGAATTATCACATCATTTCACATCCATCCAGTCTGGCTCCTGTGGTCCATCACAAGACGGAATGATGAGGCACATCTGTTTAGCAGATCTCTGCCCAGCCCCGCCTGGCTCAGAGCCTTTGGTAGTTTCTAGCACTGTTAGTTTGCCTAGTTGTCTGAAAATAACTAGAGGTTGGAAATTCACTAAAAGTGTCAGTTCACACATTTCCTATCCCTAAGTGAGTCAAATGCAAAGAAGCTGTTTTCAGACAAAACAGGGTGTGTAATCCAATAATCAGACTAGAACAGTGATTTTTGAGGAACATTTGTCTCAGAAAGAAATGAATTTTGAGTCATTTTGAGAATGCATCTGTCCATTACAATCATAAATTTATTTCCCTGGAATGATCTTAAAAAATCTGCGTGGAATCTTAATTTGTCATTTAAATATATTTTTAATAGAGAAAGTAAATATTTAAACAAAAAATTTTGTTTTGTATTTTGGCAGTACTAGAGATTGGATCTACATCCTAGTCAGAAGCTCTGCAACTAAGCTACATGCATAACCTAGGCAAAATCTATCAATATTTCTTGTTCTGTTTTAAGGATGTCCTATACCTTAATTTTTGAAAATTTCTCTTGGATTTTATTCTAATATTGTATGATTTTGTTTAGCTATGTGACTCTGTATCTGGAATTTATATTAAATATAATTTATGATAAATTTAAAAATTAACATATTTTTTCTTAAGTATATATGTCAGTGTCCCAACAGAGTATTGACAATAGTAATTACATAAAAGTATTTTCATTATATATAACATTTATGGAATTACTCACTGAAATATATAGCTACAGTCATTAATAAGTAAAACAAATCATCAATAATATATAGGCAAATATTGTGAAATTCAGGGAAGAGATACAGTTATCTAAGAAAACATCAAAATTTTGTCAACTTCACTAATGTGAAAAGAAATTAAAAGAAGGGCATTTGATGTTTACAAAAATGGATATGATTAAATATGAATATTGTCATAATACGTTTTGATGAAACTCTCAGAGGGAGAATACAACACACTCTCTATCTACAAGGGCATGTTGACAACAGCTATTCTTGTCTCTATAACCTTGTGTTTTGTCTTTTCAATATATGCCTTACTTCCCATGAAATTATAGAGTCTGATTACATGAACTATGAAGTCTTTTTAATTCTAAATATGATGATCTGACTTTTACATGGATCGAATAATGATTGGAAGAGATAATTTTAGTGTTTTACATCTTACACATCTAGCAGTTTTGTTTGTTTGTTTGTTTGTTTGTTTTTTAAGGTTTTTTGAGACAGGGTCTCGCTTTGTGGTTCAGGCTGGCCCTGAGCTCAGCCTCCAGCTCACATCCCAGCAATCCTCCTGCCTCTGCCTCCCGAGCGCTGGGATTACAGGCGTGAGCCACCACACCCGGCACTGTGGTATGTGGTACTGGTTGCTGCTGGGGTGAGTCTCCACGCCCAGTATGATATGTGGTTACCGGGGAATCGAACCCGGGTCCTTGCACTTGCAAGACAGGCGCTGGAACCACTGAGCTAACTCCCTGGCCCATATCTAGCAGTTTTAACTTCATTCCTTTCTGAAGAATGGACTGCTGGAGCTGTGACTTCCTCCCCTTGGCCGTTCTTCGTCCCTTCTTGCGCTCCTCTAGAAAGAAGCATGACTAGCTACTTAATTTGCCGAAAAACTAAGTGTGGGCCAGTTAAAATTCTCAGAGAGTATTTGGGAGACAAGAAATCTTCTATATAGTGGCTAGTGAATGCATATTACCCAGAGTGACATTCTTTCTTTTTGAAACCCTGCGAGGAGGGCCGATGTGGTCATGAATGTCAGCTGCAGTCATCTGTTTTTGTGAACTGCTGTAAACACTGAATTGTCTTGAAAGTCATGCTTGAGCCTTAAAATATGGAACTCTGAACTTCTCAGCACTATGAATAATGAAAACTGCAGAATCCCATCTCCAGATGGTCTTTCCTCTTGCGAAATTATTTCATCCTGAAACCTCCCAGCAGGGCACGAGTGATACCATATGAAACGTTAGCAGGAGTTGGTCATTTCTGAGCTGGGCTGCAGCCAACCCTGAACAAATATTTTTTTCTTTTTTAATTCCCTCTGAATTTACTCTCTCTAGTCCTCCAACCTATTTTATGGAGACCAATTTTATTGGAAGTCATGCTTTTGTTTTCTGTGACATAATAATGTAGTTTCCCTAACTGGAGACTTTTCATGGAGGTCAAATTGAGTTCAAACCTGAAGTAGGAGTCTTCTAAGTATAGTGACATCTAAGAATTCTGCAAATGATTATTAATTTATAGTGTTGAGTATCTACCTGATAATGGGTAAAATTGTAGAAAATGCATGTATTCGTGATCTAACAAACACGTTGGCTCTCTTCATTTTGGAAGACAGAAGAGCTTTAAGAGATCCTGGTGATTATGATGGTTATCTCAGGAAAAATCTTTACAACTTGAAGACACCTACAAACTTCTGTTCAAGAGCCTCTTCTTGGTTTGCTTGACAACGGATTATATTTTTTTCAGCTCACTAATTCAGAAGAAGGGCCTGATTAATAAAATTTTCTAAATGCTTCAAGAAGCCATTTAGAATAGAGTTTAGGAATTCCACTCATAACCAAGGAAGATCTTATGTGTGAGCAATCTTTCTCAAGTAACTATTACAAAATATAAAATAGCAATTATCTTAAGTCTTTGGAGAGTGACTAAAAGCAGAAAATGGAAAACAGAACATCTTTAGAAGCAGGAAATGGCATGAGGGGAGTTGTTGTTTTTAACAGTTTCTTCGCTAGGGCAGGCCCCAGTAAGGGACATATTTTTCAAATGGAATAAGATAGGGATAAACCTATGATGACCGAGGAAGAAAAGGCAGGGCCTCAGGTGACTGCAGTGGTGGGTAAGTAATAGTGAGTCTTGTGACAGTGACAGCATAGTTGAAAGTCCAGAATTCTACAGATAAAATCTGCTCAAATATATTTGCTGAGGCTTGACACGTGCACACGTGAGATAAACTTCTAACTCCAAATAGTTCACACAAAGCTAAAATAACTAAACAGAGACACTGAGAAGACTGTCCCATGCAGAGAAGATAGCGTTAGAATTAGACTTTGAGCTCATTCCAGTGAACTGACTGCTAAAACAAATCCATATTATTTGGTGGAACAGTGTCCACAGAATATTATTCCTAATGTCTGCTATATAATATAGGACCGCTACACATAAGAAAGAATCAGGCAAACATGATGTGTAATCAAGAGGAAAGAAGTGAATGGAAGAAAACTTTAAGATGCTTCATATGAAAGTTACCAGACAAGAATTCTAAAGCATTCATCGTAACCACATTCAGTAATATGGAAGAACAATTATAATGACTGAATATAGATGTTACGTAAGAAAATCCTAAACAGAAAGAACAAAATATTTAAACAGCAACTGATGAAAATTCTTTAACAAAAATAAATTGAATCTATGATAAATTCACTGATGGGTTTAATAACCAATTGAGGATGACATAAAAAAAGATTAAGAGAAATCATTAAGCCTTATGAAGAGGAAAACATGATTGGGGGAAATTATCTTGGTGGAACAATATCTATAGCTCTAATCAAACCCCGAAGATGAAGATAAGAGAGAATGTGGCAGGAAAACCTGTGAAGAAATATAGGTAGTAAATTTCCAAAATTTGGTGGAAAGCATAAAGTGCTTCAGTATATTCTGGAGACCATATTCAAGTGCTTCCTAAGAGAACTAAAAATTGGATTTGAAACTCCAAATTTTCAGGATAGGCTTCTTTGAAAGAAAAAAAAATTTTATTTTGATTGCCAGATGGTACTTTATTTGGAGAGCTAGGGGAAAAAAAGCAAAATTAATAATTCATCAAAATGTAAAAGATGAAATCTAAATCAGATGTTGGTAAACAATTAGAGACTGTCAAAATTTTAAAAAATCAAACAAAGAAACAAGAACAGAATATATAAAGAAGACGCTCTTGTTACCAAGCCATGGTGGTCTGTGGGATATGGCAAGATTTCCTGGCTTACAATACAAGTTATTCTCAGAGAACAGAATTACAATAGAATAAAGCGAAATGGTGGAATTTGGTATGATAGTAAACTTCCATGGTATCAAAAGAAGACTCAGAAATTGAAAGATGAAATAAATTTTCAGAGGTCACCAAAAGTTGCTAAGGCTATTGGGTCTCAAGATGAATCAAGAGCTGTATTAGTCTGTATTTTCATCACTATAATTAAATACCTGAGACACAACTGACCTATAAAGAAAAAAGGTTTGTTTTAGAAAAAGAAGGTTTGCTTTATCCCCTTACAGTTTTGAAAGAACAAGGTCAAGTAGCCAGCTTGTGATGACCCTATTACTAGTCAAGTCCCAATATGGTGTAAGGAAGGTATCAAGGAGACAGAGGTGGGAGGTTAGGAGGGAGGAACACAGAGAGCCAGAGCCAGAGACAGAAGAAAAGGAAAGGGGCAAGTGGGATGGGACAGGAAAGAGGGAAGAAGGAAGAAGGGAGAGAGTTTCGTTCCTTGTTGTCCTCTTCTAATAAAGCAATCAGGTTCTAATATTCAACTATGGAAAGTCTTCCCTGGTGACTTTATGTAATCCTAATCACCTCCCAAGAGATCTAACTCTAACACAACAGTCAGATTAAATTTCTGCTTCCTCAGTACCGCACCCCAGGGAATAAATCTCACCCTGTGAGCCCTTAAAGGAAGGACACACTCAAAGTGCTTCCATCCACAGCTGAAAACAAATATCCCAATTGTACTTCCCATTTAGGTGACCTCAGGAAGGTTAATTAACCCTTCTTCATCTGGAAAATGGGCTTTTAAGGGAACTATACAAGGAACTGGGGTACCTGCCACAGGACCTAGGATGTTCTCCACACAATTATTGCCCATTCCTAGTGATGGGACCGAAGCCACATAGCTCTTTAGATACCAATACTTTCTTGCTCTGGCTTAGTCTCCGCCATTTGGTGCTCGTCCCTATATTCCTTTGACATCAATTTTTTTCCCATAATTTCTTTGTTCTTAGCATCTAGAAACATTCTGTTCTCAGAGGGGTCAATAGAGCACACTAATTTTCTTTGGAACCCAGGAGTGAATCTTTGAAGAAACTGCCAATTCCAACCCAAGACTACATTCTATTTGTAACCTTAGAAAATTAGAATCTTCACCCCAGTGTCTCTCTTAGTTATGTGAAGAGCAGATCTGAGTTCAGTAGGAGGCATCTACTGGGAATTACACCAAAGGATGCTGGGAATGACACTGGAGAACTTATAGGTTCATCTTGGCTAGTGTGGAGATCTTGTTGGTCCCTTTCCTGACTCTAGGGTTATTCATCCAAAAATATACGCAGGAGACCTTGTCCTATCTCTTTTACAGATTACTTATCAAATTTAGATGCAGTCATGCATGTAAAGGGGCTCTGCAAATGGTAAATTATAATGTAAATGTGGCTTCATCTTACCTGTTTTTGAAAATTATTCGAGGAGTTTATAGCACAAATCAAATTGTGACAGAAACTCAGGTTCTTTCTAATCTGTGTCATTCATGCGAGCACCCTTAGTCTCCTTGGCTTATGTAATGATAAATCATAAATGTGATGCCAGATGTTTCTTTGTCCCCACATTCTGAGAAACATGTCAGAAAATTCCAAGGTGACCACTGCAGACATTCATGGTGACCTGGTAAAGCTCTTGGTATCTTAGACTTACATCCAAGAAGTATATAGATTTAACTATTTAATGCTTCATTTCTAAGTCTATTGATGTTTAACCGGATGTGTTCATAAGTTCAGAGGTCTATGTTAAGATGCAAGACTTTCTAAAGGAATATTTTTAAATTCTTTGGGAAAAGTTATTTGAATGCATATATCTATGAAAATGGCCTGACTTTAATTCAGTAACAACTGCTTACTTCCTGTCCCCCTCTCTTGAAAAGTACCATTGAGAAAACTAATTTTCTTAATTGTATGAAAGTACAGAGAAGGGTCTTACTGTGTTCTCATAGGTGACCCAATTCCTAAGTGAAAAGCAAACAGAAGGTGGAAGTCTTAAAAATGGATATGTGACATTGTAGCCATCATTTTTAAAAAATTAGAGTTGTTTTTTTCCAGTTTGTGGAAAAGAACCATGGAATACAGAACTATGAATTGCATCATAACAGAAGAAGTTAAGTCTGCTATGTTTTTTCTGTGACATACACAAAATAAAGCATATATTTATTTCTTTTCTATTTGTTAAAGAGTGAAAGGTTTTCTCTTAGTTCCCAGGCTCAGCATCCCCAGTATTTATGAATGACTAGAAAAGATGTCGGTACAGCCTGTGGCCATGGCATAGAATGCAGCGATTAAGCTACAAGAGTTTATTGATTTGTTACACTTTCATAAAAATAAGATTAAATAGAATGTGTTTCCGTATACCTGTAAGTGAAAGGAGAACAATATACAATGTAGTTGAGCGTTCTCTGTGTTTTGAGCAAATACATCAGACTTGTGTCTTCTCTCACCAGAAAAATGCTCAAATATACAAGATTTTTCATTCTACGCCTGGATCCCCTAGATAGCAATTGACAACAGAGTGAAAAACCGTAATGAGAAAGGAAATCAATATAATTTCTTAATTTTTTAAAAGAAACTTTCCTTTCTCTTAACTCTAACATGCAGTAGGTTAAAGAAATATTTTATATTTGTGTGGACAGGCGAGTGTCTCCCTAAGACAAAAGGATCCTAAGTGCCACCATAACAAGGAAGAATCTATGTTCATGGTTGTGTAGCTCTCCAAGAAGACGTAGCACAACCAGAGGTGGTATGTGTGCTAGTGTAGCATATTGCTCATTCTTCCTTCCTTGCTTCCTCTCTCTCTCCCTCTCTCTCTCTCCCTCTCTCTCTCTCTCTCTCTCTCTCTCTCTTCCTTCTATCTTTGGGAAGAACAGTACTTTATTAACAAAATAACTCCTCAGTCACTTCCATAAGAAGTGGTTGGCATGATCAGAGGGACTGGCATTGTTCGGTTTGTTTGCTGAGTGGCAGACACTCAATCTGAGGGACCTGAGGTCTCCTCCATCCTAGGAGCGTGAGATCCCGCCTTGTTGCAAAGCCAAGAGCGTTGCTCAGAGCCCAAGGATGAAGCTCACTTGGGAGTTGGGGCTGTGGGAGGTCAGTAGAGGATGGAGAGACTGAGGGAGTGTTGGGAAGTAGAAGTAGGCAGAGCTTCCTTATGGGCTAAATAATCACTTGAAGAGAATAGCAAGCATAAAGTTCTGCAACATTGTATGAACTGTGTATATATGTGATTGTCATTATGCTAAGAGAGCTATCTGACAGGTAATGAACTGAACTAGCTCACTATTCGAAATTCTGCATTACTGATGTGAAGTTAATAGTTCATATTTTTCAAGGAAGTTTTACCTTTACTGATTTTACTTGGCCTCAAGAGTGAGATCTCCTGGAAAGATATTGAATGAGAGAGAGAATTATGTTCCCAATAGGTCTAAGAAAATGGAAACCACCCCTCCCCAAATATCTCGAGGAATAACCATCCCAAGCATAAGATTTTGCAGATCTTTTAGAGATATTCTATTCCAATTATAGAAACAGAATTGAGGATTCTCAAAAAGACTCAGGAAATACTAGTTCCCCAAACTTGTATAGCTAAATGTGGCACAGCTGTGATGCTGACGCAGATATTATTATTTCAAACATATTGTTCTTTCAATACAAGTAGCCTATTTTGTTTTTCATCCTAACTAATATAATTTTAAAAAAGCATATATCGGTAATAGTTTTTCCATTGCTTTGGGATTCTAGCAGCTGGTGAGTACTATAACTTGTACTGCGGAGAACGGTAAGTGCAATTTATTTGATATAACTTGTTTACAATACCCTCTAGTTTCTTGTAAGGAAAAAGATTACCTTTCAACATTCTAGTCTTATGAAGCTGTTCTGTCCCTTGTTGATAAATTTTAAAGAGGCATCCAGTAGTCTGAATAAGAACCATATTATTTGTGGAACAAAGCTGTATTAATTTTGTACTATACTTGTGTTATACTTGTTCTGTATTATTAAGCCAAATGTATTGCAAGTAGATTCTTTGGTCTCAGTTTAGTTGTGCAGAACTTTATGATTCTTCTGTGAAGATCTGCTTGACTCGTCATGTCATTATTCCCAAAATGGATCCAAGGATGACATTTATTCTAGTGATCATGTCCACGTATTAAAGGCCAGGGGAGGGGGCAACAGAGAGGAAGTGGACAAAAGTAATTAAGAGCACCATGTGCCAGTTCCCATCATGGATGTAATCACTTTGTACCCCAAACATGTACCAAGAAAATTTGCAAATAAATAAAGTCACGTACAATTCTAGTGGGCTTTTTTTTGTTCACAGCCCTGAAACAGTTTTGCAGATTGAAGCAGTTTTAAGTGTGACATAGTGTGTTGTGGACTAGTGACTTCAGCTTTAATGTAAATCTTTACTGTGATGCCCTTAACGTACAAAGTTTATTGCCTAGTCAGCAGGCTCAGGGTTTTCCCCTGGGCTGTGACCACAAGGTCGTCCATTCTGCACATTTGTGAGATCTGAGTGTTAGCACAGCAGACATGCGAACCCTGTATTATCCATTTCCCACTAAGAGCCTTCAGTTTCTATTGAAAAATAATTCTGATGTCTAAATCATGTGCCTATTTTTGCGTATTTATATGATAGAACATTACCTCTCCTTTTCTATCCTCTTTTTTTCTTTCCAAATGAGTACTGTACCATTCTTAAATATTTGATGAAGGCAGTAAAATGGATTAGTATTCCATATGTCAGTGACTTGTAGATTTATCCTCAGCTAGAGGCGTCCCTGTCCTAAGACTCTCAAAATCAGTGACCTTTGAATGTCAGTTTCTGTCTCCTTCTGTCCCCCGGTGTGGATGTGATGTTAGTGAGCTATGCTTTTCCTCCTATTGAGTGTGCACACATTGATCGCTATAAATGGGGTTTCTGTAGTAATTTTTATACATGCTTTCTCCCTTCACTAAGATGAAGCTAGCCCAGAATTTAATGTATCATTTAAATGCCTAAGATTTATGATTCATCCCAACACCTTTTCTTGTATATGGCTTCTCTGGATACCTTCTAAGATTATTATCCTTTTATAATCCCAAATGAAAATATCTACTCTTTAGAGGTATTAATATTAATTTGATTTCAATGGAACACACTGGAAAAACAAGAATGTGGGGGAAAATGTGTCTTAATTTTCTAAATTTTGTCAGTTTTGTCATATGCAAAATTGGACCAATGAAACCAATTTTAACAGTAATCTGTGAGAAAATGTTACATACTTCCTAGATGCAAAGTAGAATTGAAGGGAACTGATAGTCCTTTTAATTTCTAGAATCATGTCACCTACTTAACTCACAGGGGATTTGAATCAACTAGGTTATTGAGTTGTTTTTGTGAATCCTAACATTAGGTCAAAACTTCTGATCCTTTTATTTCTGAATGGCTAATTCAGAAGAATGACTACCAGTCTTCGGGGAGGCAGTCCTGGTCATCCCCAGATCTGTCTTTGAATTTGCCTATTTTTGGAAAATGGCACTCAAGAGCTTAGTTTTTTTTTTTTTTTTCGGTTTTTTTTTTGAGACAGGGTCTCGCTTTGTGGTTCAGGCTGGCCCTGAGCTCAGCCTCCAACTCACATCACAATCCTCCTGCCTCTGCCTCCCGAGTGCTGGGATTACAGGCGTGAGCCACCACGCCCGGCACTGTGGTATGTGGTACTGGTTGCTGCTGGGTGTCACCCAGTATTGTTATGTGGTTACCGGGGAATCGAACCCGGGTCCTTGCGCTTGCGAGACAGGCGCCGGAACCACTGAGCTAACTCCCCGGCCCTCAAGAGCTTAGTTTTTAAAACTTTAAAAATTTTGTTTCTTGTTCAGGTTATTCCTCGTCATATCCCTCCCAAACTCATGGCTTCTCATTTAGATTTGAAACTCTTCCTCCTGGTTCCCAGTTGCTGCTGTGTGTGTACTTCTTGGGTTCTGGCTGCTGACCTGGGTCATTCCATTAGCCTCTGTTCCTCCCGATGAGCTCAAAGACAATCACCTCAAATTATAAACTCTCTATGCTAGTGAGAAATATCAGGCTCTGGAAGTTACCACATAGACAGGAGTTGTGCTGACTATCTGGATTTTCCCTTAATTATAAACTATATTCACCTTGAGGTATATCTGCCCCAAGTGCAGAATCTACTAAGATCTAATACAAATGGTGATCAAATTTACTAGGCACATGAACTCATGACCCAAGCATGAAACCCCGTTGTAGACATGGTTTATTTGGCCAGAAGTATGTGTTAAAAAGAAATCTGAAAGTGTTCAGACAGGGCATAAATCTGCATGTACTAATATGAGTTCCTGGCACTCCACTAGTTTTTGATTATACTGTATTAAAAATAAATGCTTATCCTTAAATGAATTTGATGTTGAGGTGGTAAAGGCTGGCATTTACCGTCCAATTATTTTAGACTTATCCTGTTCAAATTTTTATCTTCTTCAGGAATCTGTTTATACTTTCTTCCTTCCCTTTGCATTTTCCCTCTCTCCCTGCCTCTATGCCACGTGCTCTCCCCTGTCCTTCCTTTCTTTCTCCTTTTTGTTTTTATGTTGAGTATCTTAGGATATTCAGCCTTTCACATGCTCAGCATGGATTCTACATCATTTCTCATCCTTGTTATCTGAAGTCTTCTGGGTATTAAGACATCATTGCTTACACATTTGACATTACTTTGTTCTTGGCCCATAACACAAGGGCAAACATCCATGGGAATGGCTTCTGTATAAGCCTGTGTGTGAGAGCAGCTCACAGGCACTGAAGGTGAGAGGATGAGTTACTCTCTGAGACTAGCAAGCTTCTCCAGATGACTCGAGTGACCAAGCAACTGCAGTCCTATACGGTACAGATGCTTCTCCATGCTTTTAAGGAGCAGTGCAAAATGTATTCTTTGCTTTGTGGTTGCTTCAGCATTTCATTAATTGGAATCAAGTTTGGTTGTGGGTTACTAAAAGGACCAATATAGTAGTGCTCTATTGACACTAGGCACGTGTTGATTGGATACTCACTTAAGAGGCTGAAGTGGCTCAGGACGAGGCTAGGAGCACAGGCTGACCTGCTTAGGATCTTGTGATCCACCTGGCTGCTTTAGTTCAGCCATCGTATTCACATTCCAGCCAGCAGAGTGGAAAACAGGGCAAGAAAGGGCACTTCTACAGCCTTCTGGGTCTCACACCAGAAATCACAGACATGCACTCATGCACATACATGCACACACACGCACGCGCGCGCACACACACACACACACACACACACACACCCTCCATTTATTCTCAGTTCAGTCATCTGACTATAACAAGACATAAGAGAAGTTAAGAAATAGGATTTTCCTTGCAGATAGGGGCTCAGAACACATTGAAAGTTCAAGTACTATGGAAGAAAAGAATGGAGAATGGAAGTGGGGGAAAGTTAACGGCTTCTAATTTCGACATATGACAGAATCATCACTATTTCAGTAACTTAGATTTTCATCTCTTCTGTAACAAACACAAGAATATTTGCTTTTGGTCTAGAAAAAATAATGCAAATCTGCAGATGTACTCAATCTCACTGAAGTCAAAGGTGGGAAAGTTCCAGTTTCCAGATGTATAACTCACAATAGTATCTATGCTTATTATAAATGATAAATCTTTGCTACAGTTTTTTTTAAAATACTAAAACAGACTATACTCTTTCAATGTTAAGTGCCTAAAGCTGTTTTATTTATGAATTAATCTAATGTAGCATGGATGTACCTGTTGGATTGTTCCATGAGAAATGATATACATGAAACAAAGAAGCAATTCAGAGAAAATGTGCAAGGATGGCCCAACATATGAGCTTCACTTAAAGAATTTAATTAGGTGCTCACAGCTCAAAAGGTGTCCCAGCAGCCAGGATTTCCAGAGAGTGAAGGAAAATGTGTAATTGACAGTGTGGAGCCGCCTGCAGAAGGGAGAGGACTAAAAGGCCTCAGACTATCAAAGACCCGACGGAGAGAGCTGAAGGCTTTCCACCAGTAGACCAGTTCCACCAATAGAGCAGCTCCCGACAGATGGTGGGCAGGAAGGGAGGTGCTGCGACCTCAGTGCAGTGCCCAGGGAGCCCGGATATGCAGCCTTTTCCAGCACTCGCCAAGAGAAGTGACTTTGTCTGTTGTCTTGGACCCAGGGGCTGTGGTATGAAGCTTTGCCAGCAAAGGACCTTTCCACAGAACTTCTGTGGCCTGCACAGCACAGAAGCTGATGCCTCAGCTGCATCCATCCAACAGGAAGCCACATACTCCTTCTACCTGGTATTGGGCAGAGAGCACTCAGTTGTCCTTTATGTGAGGTAGAGAGGAGGCCTATAACCCTTAGCCCTTGGTTCCCTGGTGTCTGGATAGAAACTATAGTGTTCACCTTATGAGTAGCCCAAAGACTGGGCTCCACTGCAAGGAAACTGGACCAATGTCTTTTCCTTAAAAGGTCTATGCATCATCGGTCTGAAGGATGAAGGAATAAACAGAATTTAGATGGCTTCCTGACAACTTCAAAAAGGGCTCTCAGAGTTCATCAGTGCATGAGCCCACACTCCCAGGAGATGGCGTGGGAGGGAGAGGGAGAGGGAGAGGAAGGCGGAGGAGACAACAGGAAGGAAATAAGGAAATGAAAGGGTAGATGAATAGATGAATCCAGGATAAATGGTCAAAATCCAGAAATAAGTGTATAAATACAATGATAGTCCTCCCTGATGTGTGATTTTGCTTTCTATTTCTGCAGTACACAGGGTCAACTATAATTCAAAAATATTAAATGGAATTCCCCGAAATGGGAATCACCCTTTTGGACAGAGTTTCCATTCTGTATATGCTACCTCCTCAGTCACTGGTGGCTGCCTTCGGTTTTTTTCCAGTACTAGAGATCAAACTCAGGACCTTGCACTTGTGGGGCAAGTGTGGTGCTGGTGAGCTACATGCTAGCCCTCCCTTGGGCTGTATGAGCAACTGTCCTTGTGTTGTGACACATTTTGTTTTACTTAATAACAATCCTATGACATAAAAGTGGTGATAGCAGTTTTATTGCAGCATATTGTTGTGATTATGCTATTTTATTGTTAGGTGTTGTTAATCTTTTACTAAGTCTAACTGATAAATTTCACTGAGGGATGCAGGTAAGGAAAAACATAATATATAAAAGGGTTCAATACACTCAGTTCTCACTCACTAGAGGTCTTGAAACATCTTCTCAGGAAAGGGGCACTACAGGATGTAAATGAAAATAGACAGAGCATATCTAAAAGAAACTCTGTCCCCAAAACTAAAGTAATCTTCCCAGAGAGCCAGCTCATTACCTATGTAACCAGCCAAGAAGCCAGCACCCTCTTAAAAGTCAAACTTGTGAGAAGTCAGATTACTACCTCTCTTAACAACTCAGAGAGCCAAACACAAACTTGGGTAACAACTGGTATAAAATTCTTAGGCCTTGAATATAATAAGTCCCTTAATTTGCCCTCTAATTCAAGACTAATGAGAGAAAGCCATGTACACACCCTAGTCAGTTCCATAGCAAGCCACGGTCCTAGTCCTGCTTAGCTGCCTCCAGCCTCCTCACAGCGACAGTCTTGGATCCAGGCACACCTGCAGCCATCCGTCCCTTTTATCCATTAGAAAGTTTTCCCACTCCTCTGCCTGCCTTTGAGCATCTGCCAAGATGCCAGTAAGAGGCTGACTTGCCTGCTATTGCAAGTTCCAAATAAATAGACCGCTTGCTCCCATTTGATTGGTCTTCATTTATTTCTGCAGAAACTATGTTCCCTGAAAACCTAATCCCATCAGCTTCCATTGCAAATGCTCTCTTATTTGTCACCTTTATTCTCCTTTTCCAAAAAGCTTCCCCTTCTCCTCCACTCATCTATTTTATGTCTGTTCTCCCAAACCCCAGCACTGTCTAAACCTTATTCCAGATGGGGACAGCTAATCTGACATGTACAAGATGCAGTTTTCCCATTATCTGCTGAATGTTACTAGCACCCAATACCTCTAGAGTACCTTTGGGAACTTGCAATATTTGGTCTTATCATACTAGTTGCACTGTCATCCGACTTGACTGTGTTTCAATGTCTTCGCACAAAGCTCTTACTGAATCTTTCACAGCATCGCTACTGAAAGTGCGTCAATGGGTACAACATCAGGGTCCCGTGGGGACTTGTAGGAATGCAAATGAACTGGGTCTGGGCTCCAGCCTCTCTTATCTGTCTCCAGCAATCACGCAGGCACATGGCTATTTACACTGCTTTACAGCCTCTGTCCTAGGAAGTGTTCAATAGATATTTGCAGAATAGAATTGATTGCTTCTCTTTGAATGAATGAAAGTTTCAAATAAAGGCAATGCCTTTCATCTTCAAGGACTGAACAAACACAATGGAATGAATATTTCTTTAGCTTGAGAACACAGGATAAAAATACACTGAAAAGCAGTTCCTCCCCCCACAGTTAGCTTTTCACACCTAGAGACTTCAAGGAATGGAGGTTGTTCTGGTCTGAGAAGAGTGAGTTAAATACTAGCAAATTCATAGAGTTAACAATAGTGTGAAGCCAACTACTAGAGGGGAAGTCCTGATGAATAAAAGAAGCTAATGACCACAGAAAGGGTTGAGTCCTAACCAGGGCTGCATCAAAAGCCAGGCACTTGAGCAAGTGTAGAAGTCTCTGATAGCCTGAGCTCAGGGAATTTTTCCAGCCAATCAAAGGTACAGTGGTCTTATAAACCAGTCAGGAGACAGAACACTGCTAGAAAGCAAATTCTTTCTCCCCGAACATAGCTGTTATGCAAAACCTGGACTCTTAACAGTTGAAAGAAATTGGAGAAGTCAAGAATATAAAATCGTATTTCTGAGAAATCTTGCATCCAGTTTGTGCAGGGTGTGAAGCTGCGGTCACTACTGAGAGAATCAGCTGTGCTTTGCAGATCTGTGCACCTCTAACCCTAACCCCAACTCTATATTAGCTTCGCTTTATGGAAGTAGCTCCATACGATCAGGTTTTTAAAAAATTTATTTTTTTTTCCCAGAAAACACATGAAGATGGCAAGAAAAAAGACATGTGAAATTGGTGGAAGAGGTAGGTGGAAGCAGTGGCCTCTGAGGCATGGAGACTCGTGACCAATAGCTCTGTGCACTATATCTATATTGCAGCATGTTCTGAGTAGCCCATGGTGCCCACTGACAATAAAGGCTGCAGAAGGGACTTGGAATGTAGTGAGAGCCACTCACTGGCTTCACTAAAGCAGCCAGGGACTGAGAGGAAACACAAGCTGTGGTTACTGAGCAAGAGGGACAACGTCCTTTAGACCCAACAGACCTCACATCTTGCATAACGGAAGAAGCACACTTCAGAGAAAGAGCTTCCTTCCCTCAGGCCCTACTTCTGCTGTACAGATCCCAAATTCTTCTTAAGAATCCCACTAAAATTAGAAAACAGAGCCCACTGTGCCACTGATGTGAAATTCTGACCATAAAGACCAAAGAAGAGCGAGCATATTTAGTCCAATAATATCTCTGCTTTCTTCCCACAGCAAATATATGACTACAATCCTGCACCAAGACGTCAACCTACCTGCAATGGGAAGGGTGGTAAACACATTCATTACACCTTCAAATATCAGTGTTTTCACTGAACCAACTTGGCAATTAGACACAACAGTGCAGAATAAAGAACTAAAAGCTAATTACAGGTCCCTTGGACCCTAGAGAGATTCACAAAAAGTCAATGCTGAGTGAAATAGAAACCATCTGAAGTACAGCTGGTGGTCATGTGGGATGCACTTTGATCACCAACGCCCAGCAACCAAGAGCATGTTCTGGTATCGTTTGCTAGGGTGCAGAGTTCTGTCTTATTTCCTGCTTGTACTGAAAAGCAACTTTTAGATTAGATAGGAAAGCCTGGAAAAGTGTACACTAGAAGAAAGATAACAGTTGGTAGTTGTATTTACAATAAATGGTGATTCTAATGTGTTATGGGAAACTAAGTTGGTGCAAGAGACATGAACAAAATTTCTGAAGGCCACCCTCTCTCTTTTTCATTCTACCTCTGGTGCACATAACAGAGTCCCTGACTCACCCAAAGGTTCAAAAAGAGTTGCTCTATTGACTGATGGGAGTTTCATCCACAGGGATGGCTTCCATCCAGTGTAACCTCACAACCTCTTCACTGTCTCCCATTTAATGTGTCTGGTCCTGGATATGATCTCCTAGGAGGAGCAGAGGCCAGCTCTGGAGAGACCTAAGGCTGTGTAGCTGTGATCTGTCTTTGGAGACTCACCAGTACCATATGGATCCATGAACATAGCTCCTGAAAAACCTTCAGGTCTGAAAGAGAATGTTTTAGGACAAGTGAAAAAAAGTATGTTATAAAGTCTAGTATCCATATAAAGAGAAAGCATGGTGGCCTAGGAGTTTGCCTGTGAAATATGATAGAGAAATACATAGGTATGTATGAGACCCAATTCCACAAAGTACAAGTCACATGGTGTCACACAGCTAAGCTTGTGAAATATTACTAGCTATGTTCTTCCAAATAAAAATGTTTTAATGGATTTATGATGAAGAAGGAATTTAAATAACCAAACACAATGAACTAAAGTCACACTTATTAGAGGGCTTCTTTTGGAACTGGTACTAGAGCACTAATTATCACAGAGAACAGGAGCAAGATAGACCATGCATGAAAGAGTATAATATTAATTCTTGTATCCTTGCTTTCTCTTTTTAAAAGTAATAGGTACCTAAGAGTCTTCTAGGTATGTCACAATATCTGAGTTCATTAATATAATAACTATTTTATGAGTTAAAATGTGAGAAATATTTCAGTGGATCATGGTATAAGTCTATATGGTATAGTTGGTATGTCAGATGCTCCTTTAACTATGATAGCTGACGTTGTGAAGGAAGCAATACAGTAATGTACTCACAGGGTGCGCTACGGCACAACTGCCCACAACTTCACAGTGGAAATTGCTGAGTGAGCACCAAGGAAGAGAACTCGCCCTTTTCTCTGGCTGTGTCTTAAGCCCACATATGCGATTATGCAACAGCTTTGGGTTTGCTTTGGAAATTTATAAATAATCACCCAGAGATTCTGTTGTTTAAAAGACCCGGCAGGACATCGTGTCCCTTCTTTTTCCGCCTTGGCCTCACGACAAGCATCTCGGCCACCGTCTAAGTCTCAGTCTTCGTCTCTGTTCCTGCTCGCTCCAGAAGAGCCTCTAGGCTTGGTGCTGGTGCTTCTCCTCACCAACAGGAAGGTACCACTGTGCCGCCTTCACAGGAGACAACAGAGCCCTTGGAGATAGGACAGCCCCAAACTGGGATGCCCTCCACCTACTTCTGTGAGCTTCCTTCAAAGACTGGCAAGATGCCTGTAGGGCAGGTCTTCCCCAGAAGGCCACTGGGCCTCAGTTTCCAGGGAGAACTGGCAACTGTTTGAAAGCTGACATTTGCCCAACACTTACCCCCTGGGCTTCCGTCCTCTCCCGCCCCTGCACACTCATCACACATGTCACACAGATGTGCACAGGGTCCATCATGCAGAAAGCACACCCACGTGTAAGCACACATGTAAGTACCCTTACACAGACAGATCCAATCACACAGCTCTGCACACCTTCACATAGAGAAATGCATGTTTGTCAATGAAGCTGGACACATACACATACTTGTGATTGGTTAATGGTTGCCTAGTTTTCGTTTTGAAGATGAAGACATTCAGGAAATTGACTGCACAATAATATGAATGTCTTTCACATTACTAAATAGGGCACTTTAAAATGGTTAAGATGGTACATTTTATGTTATGTGAATTTTACCACAATTAAAAAACATTTAAAAAAAGACGGTGGTAGTCACTGTGAGTATGTGTGCCTTGGTTACATCTTCTGTTCCTAAGAAGAGGGCAGTTTTCCTCTCCCTGGCCTCTTGGGTGTCCCTGTATGAGGGGCGCACCCCTGTGACCTACCTGTGGCCCTGCAGAAAAGGAGGTTGAGATTGATCGCAAACCATTGTTAAGAGAGGAAAATGCCCAGGGTAGGTTAAGACAAAAGCAAACACCTGCCATCTGGAGCTGTTCATGGTGTGGTTTGACATCTTTCCGGAAAGAAGGAAAAGTATTTGGAGAAAGGGCAACATACAAAAAAAAAAGTCAGCTCAGTGGTCCTCTCTCAGACTCCAAGCTTTAATCCAGTGGCAGCTACAATAGCACTTTATAAATTCCTTTGTTTGGTTTTAAATGTCATTGTCATTCTTTGTCAAAACTCTCCTGAGGTCACTCACCTTTGGCAATTGCTTGCTTCTGTGGATGCAACATGACTATAAACTCCTCAGCTGGGCTCCCTTCTCTTCTTCCCCCAGGACACCTCCTTCTGGAGTGGAAAGTTCCTCTGTAACTCTCCCAGTGTCAAGGGCGATGAAGGAGAAAGGCCCTCCCCAGAGATGGAGTCTGATCATTCATGTCACAGGGTTAGGCATCTTTTCACAAGGCCAGTTGTTATTTATATGCACTGACTTCCCTCTGGAACTACAGTTATTGCCAATAAAATCCAGGTCTTACTCACCTAGAAAAGCACAGTATTATTCAGGTATCACTAGGATCTTTGTTTGTTTGAAATGTAAAATTGTACATGTAAACCAGACAGTACTGCAACATTCATTGCCTGGGCCAATACAGTCTGCTCCTGGTGTATTGCCAAGCAAGTAAAGACTGGTGGCTCATCTAGAGAGAAGAATGTCAGTACCCAGGAAATAAAAAGTCAGAAATAAAGCATCAAGGTAAGGGAGCCTGAAATTTCTCCTCCTGATCATCTTCTATTTGCTAACAACTCCTAAAATTCACTACACATTTCTCATCGGAGCCAGGATCCTTTGGTGATGGGCGTCTGTGGTCTTGCTCCACTTCTTGGGTAAGCCAAGGAGGTGAGAGTGACAGCTTTCTTCAAAGCTCACTCAATAGGACATTGGGATGATGAGCCTTTGGCTGCAGAGGAATGAGCAATGGGCCAGAGCTTGTGCAGTCAGAGGGAGGCTTGTCTGCCTAAAAGTCCCATCTTGAGCCAGAGAGGCCAGGAAACTTGAGGCAGCAAGTTTCTTTTTGCTCCACAACTGAAGTCTCAACAGCATGTCCCAATAGGACAGTAGCCATCCTATGACGTAAGCTGCCTTATCCTCAGGGCTGTCTTGGAACTGTCTACCTTCTTCTCGTTTCCTTTCTCTCCTGAGCAATCAGAAGGGAGAGTGCGAAAAAAAGTTACTATAAAATAAACTGAAACTGGCTTTGGAAGGGCCTGCTTGCAAGGCTTACCTTTGCCTCGTGTCTGGGGAATTGGATTCCAGTAACCTTCTTATCCTTCCTTAATTAACAATTGTGGCTCTCTGGATCTAAAATTTTCTAAAAGTTGTTGCTTTGATGGACTTTTGCAGTCTGATAAAGGAGTCAGGAGAAGGGAGGAGGTTTGTAAGGAGCATAAAGGGACCCTAAAATGACCAGTATGAGATTTATATATTTTTTCAAAATTAATGTAACTGTTATACATCACAACTAGGCACCAATAAAGAAATCATGGTTCTTACTGAACAGTGTTTGTCTCTCTTAGGAAGCGGGGTGTGAGGATATGAGGATGATGAGCCTTTCAGCTGAAGAAAAGCACTGGGCCAGGAATCATACAGTTCAAGGGTGCTTAATGTTGCTAGTAAAAGCCCAAGTATAGAATCTCTGTTGAGAGTCCCTGGGAGACACAGGCATGGTCATAACTCATTGCTGGGGATGATAAAAGTGTCCTGTGTGACGTGACTGGCAGGAGACCTTCAGGAGCATCTTCCTGGTTTTCCACGGCGTGTGCTTTTCCTGTTTGCTGATTTCAATTTGCATCTTTTTGCCATAGTAAGTTACAGCCACAAGGACAGCTGCTACACATGGGTCCTGAGGGTGGTTTTAAGGACAGCAGCACAACAGAGGAAAGTGGTCCTCCCTCCACAGACTTTCTCAGATCCCTTTGTCAATTGATTTTCCATGAGTTTAGCAAATAGGAAACAGAACAGTGGACTGACCAAAAGAAAAGACAAGCTGGGCTTTGCTGGGCTTGCTTCCCTCCCTCTGGACCTCACACTGCATTTCTGATAATGACTCAATCTCAAGCTCCCGCTAGACCAGCTCATGGGGTCCAATTCCTGCCACATATAAACTCAGCTCTTTCCCTGTGGTGACACCAACTCCTCTCTGCTATTCCTAATTGCAGAGTTGACTCATCTTCCTTTGCTTGCTTTCTTGTTTCTTCTATCACTGGCATAACCAATTCCCCTTAGTTAAATTACCCCTCCTCTTCTTTCTCTTTCTCTTAATGAAGGATCCATAGAATTTTGTTTGTTTGTTTGTTTTCTCCAGCTTGACTCTACCTACTACATTTTAAGACTCTTAGACTATAGCTCTTGCAAGGTAGGCAAGAGATGTTCAGTACATAGTAGGCTTCAACTTTAGGGATTCATTCTTAGGTCTACACAGCCAGGCTACTTCTCTGAAAGTTGTAATTTTTTTGCACAGCTCAAGGTTCATTGTATGACCAGAAACTTCTGTCATGATTTCTCCTTAATCAGACCACAACACAGGGCTGAGTATGTAACTAGGGTTTGGTGCCTCTGACATTGGCTCACTGACTATTAAGCACAAGGAAATCCATTGCATTTATAATGTTACTGAGTGGATGGTATGAGTGTTCACACAATCACCAGTGAATCTTACACTAAAAGTAGTGCTGGCTGTGAATGTGATAAGTCTCTTCCAAACTCACAGTCTAGCCAGTGCTATTGCATTTGTATGAACTAACTGCAAGGATACAAAGGTAGTCACTCTTCCCAAGACCTTACCCGAATAAGGAATTCTAGGAATCTTGGACACTCAAGTTTTGTATTGGTAGGATGTGGGATACTGGTCTGTTGATTTTGTACAAAGCAGGCTATACATGGTGCAGGCTGTGATGAGTTAGCCCTACAACTAGCTTGTTTAGAGAAGTAAGTCTAGCTGAAACCTAAGTGACTCATAGGAGCAATGCCAATGTGTACAGGTCAGTACTAACCACTTCTACCCACCAGCAGCCAAGACAGAGGCCAGAGAAATGGCCAGTGAAGCTGAGGGGATCATTGTGAAATAACACAGCAGCTAAGGTCAGGTGACTCACTCTTCAATTCTGTTCGCAGAACTAAAACCTTTGACAAGGTTAATTATTAGCGCAACCTATGTCTGGTTTGTTCTGTTCCTAACACAGACTTCTCTGTCTCTTCTTGTACAAGCCTTGTCTGTGTAAGCAACATATCCCTAGCGTCCACACGTAGCACCCTTACCCCAGTTCCACAAATGATTGTGTAACCAATAAATATTAGTGGCTCTGGCTGTTCTGGGTCTTTGATTTTTCAAGCACTGACCATCCTAGTTTCCTGTTTACTTCCTTAATTCTGTCTATAAGTTTTTCTTCTCACTGTGTCATAGCACAGAACAGAGATCAGGATCTGCTGCAGAGGTCTCTGATAATAGAACCATCAGAATATGGGAGGGTCTTTCTTTCACTAGGGTCTTTCTCTAGCCCTCAGGGAACATTATAAGGGTGGGATTTGGCTAGTTAAATGGCCAGCTGCCTCTCTGGGGAACTCTCGTTGGAGCTGCTATACCTGTGGTATCTAGTGAAGGCACAGTCAAGTAAAAAGAAAGTTTCCATGCAATGACAAGTAAGGCAAAGTCCTTGCAAAGTGTTATACCAACCTCCTGTCATGATTTCAAGGAATCATTTGAAGGAATTCCTTGAAACTGTGGGACACAATGTACAACACCCATAGGTTAATGAATCACATACCAATAGATTCAGTGCATAGTTGGCAGGGCTTCCAGGCAGGGACATCCTGGTGGAAGGGGACAGAAGACCAGAGCTGCTTAGCTCACGCTGTCCAGGAAACAGAGTACAGAGGACTCTTATAGATACACAGGTGAGAGAATAGACAGAGATCAACCGAGTGATGACTCTGTAAATCAGATATATTCAGAGGAATAGTTGACCAGTTCCAGGGTGGACTTTCAAATCCAGTCAAGTTGACACTCCAGCATAACTACCGCATCCCACCTTGTCAACATCATACCCAAATATATCTCCTTAAACTATACTTAATCTCCAAAAAAATCAGCAAGTTCATACTGCTAATATAATACAACTATTATGCATATAATCAAAACCACAATAATCTCTTCCCTAAAGTTTCACTAATGTCAGCACTTTTCAAAAATCCAAATCCAAATCTATTCTGAGAGTCCAGGAAAAATCTTTACTTTAAACCTCTGAAAAAAAATGAAAATCATATGACATAATTCCAAGGCATAATGGCAAAATGTAAATATCTCCATTCCAAAAGGGAAGGAAGAAAATAGAAAGGAAGTAGGCAAAAACAAGACAAAAGTCCAGCAGGGCACACTGTGTCTTCTGACTCCCGTTCTAGGATCCCAAGCCTAACGACCAGATGTAGTTCCAGTGGGCCTGGGTGGTCCCACCTCCATGGTCATGCTGGCTGCAGCCTACCTGGCCTTTCACTTGGGCAAGCTCCACTCATGGTGTATCACTTCCCTTGACAGACTTCAATATTCTTGATGTCGGTGACTTCTTTTTTTTTTTTAATTCAAATCTTTGTTGGTGCCTTATGAATACAAATCATCATCGCACTCAACATTGAGAGTTCGTACCAGAATATGACATGATTTGATTCTCATTTTCCCCCTCCGCCCTGCCCTGCCACCCCCGAGCCCTATATACGTAAGTTTTGTTTCCTTTTTTCTTTATTACTATCACATTCTTTTTCCCTTGTTATTTAATCCAACATCCTCTTTCCCTTTAAATATTTTCTATTTCACAATATCAACTATGTATACTAGAACTCATTTACATCTTCATTTTCTCATACCAGAGAAAAGATACGATATTTACACATCTGTGATTTGTTTATTTCACTTATGAGAATGTCCTCAAGGCACATCCATTTGAGTATGAATGGCGCAATCTTATCATTTTAAATGGCAGAATAATACTACACTCTATAAAAGAACCACGTCTTCTTTATCCAGTCTCCAGTTGATGGACATTTTGTTTTTTTTCAAGATTTAGGAATCACAAACTGAGTGACGTCTTGAAGTTTCCCCTCTGCCTTGGCTTCATTCCTATAGCTTTAAACACTGCCCTTGGAGGTGCTTCTTATCGGGCTTCCGTGGTCTTCCTTTGACATCTAGGTGAAAGCCCCATGGATCCCGTAACTATTGTCTTCTACACACCAGCTCAGCCAGCACCATGGGCATGGCAGCAGGTTTTCCCACTAGCATGGAAAGTAGGCAGGCACCCCAAACCATGCACCAGCAGCTTCTGAATGCCTAGACAGCTGGACACAGTGAAATGGATCCTGTGAATCCATTTCTCCGGGCAGTTCTCTTTGAGCAAGGTGCTCATGACTCTCTTTTCAGATGAGTTTTCACTTCTGCATTTTGAAAGTAGGATGGCTGAAGCCTACTGCCTCCTGAGATTCCCTCAAGGTATCTTTCTTCTTGTTCCTGTACAAAGTATTTGGTTCCTTTTACTTGATATGGATTTCTTCAGCAGCCTTACTTCTTTCGGCTCCAATTTATGGGCCAAAATATAAGCTTTTCAAATAGTTCTGCTTTGCTTTTTATTCTTGATTCTCATTACAAACCAGTTCAGCGCAGCCAGAAATACCCATCTCACAGCCTGAATGTTGAGCTACTTTCAAATTTCGTCTACCAAATCAATTAAACCTTAGTCTCAGTGTTGAGAAGTGACACAAAATTTAAGCAATGTTTAGGTTATTAAGAGAGATTCATACAGTTCTCAGTGGACTTGGTTAATTACCTTGGAAGCTATGTCTCATGTTTATTCTTTTTAGAGAATACTCACTTGCCCTTTTGCCTTTCTGATTGGGACAAGGCTTTTGTCAGAAACTAAGAAGTTGTGAGCAGCATGCTTCTGGACTGCCCATCTTCCAGGACCATGAGCTAAATAAATCTCTTTATAAATGTCCTACTCTTGAGTATTTTGTTTTGGCAACAAAATAAAATAAGAGAGTTTCAGTAGAATGATGAAGGAAAGGGTGTTAAAATCCTGATTATAGGATTGTTTAGTAATAATACTAAGGAAGGACCATGGCTTGAGGGGAGGCTCTTAAAGATGCTGAGAAGAATTGACTGACTTGAAATTGTGTTCATGCTAATGAGAGACAGCTGGGAGAGAGCAAGTGGTTCAAGAGACAGGCGGGAGAGTAGATAAGAGGCAGAGCCAGGCCTCCGCGGAGAATGTGAAGCAGAGCAAAGGCACGGGGACACAGAGCACTTGGCTTGGGCAAACAGGAAGTGAGGGGATATATATCCCAGTTCAGTAGCAAGAAGAAAGTAGGAAACAGATATAGCTGTAGTCAATGTCATTTGGTTGCAAAAGAAATAGAATCATTCCCAATCAAAAGCATATATAGCTATATAGAGAGATAGACATAAATAGATATAAATATTTTTCTATGGCAGGTTCAGACATCTGAAGATAGTGAGGAGGGCTATAAATAGCCACAATTGAAAATAAGAATATTTGGAGATAGACCCGGAAACAAAAAATATGAAGTTTTAGTAGGAAATTTTCTTTTCTTTCTAACTCATGAAAATACACCTGAATGTTTGCAGGGAGGACACAACCATCGTTTTCTGATTCGTGCTGTCCCATGTAAGGAGTTTAGCCTCCTCTCCCTGGAGCTGGGCCTGGCCACACTGCAGGAAGCCTTGTGGTTAGGTGGTAGCTGGCTTCCTGGATGATTCAAGAGCCCAGCCTTATTTGCACAGGAGGGAGACATTGCTCTTGCTAAATTTATGCATGGTCACAACTATCTGTGTGACCTGTCTACAGAGGGCAGCCCTTCCCCTCTGCCAAGCCACACTAGTGCACCCTATGTGGCAGAAGCATTCCCTTATGAAAGACCTGTCGGCCCTTGGGACCAAAGAGGAAGTCACTGCAAGGCACTATGGCCATTCTCCTGTTACTACCAGCATTCAAAGAATGGGAAAGAAGCTGATCCGAGGATGGAGGCAAGGAGGAGATGTACCAATAGGAAACAGAGCTGGAGAGTTGTGGGAAGAAGGAAGGGCCGAGGTGGAGAAACACTCAGGAAGGCAGAAACAAGTGAAAAGTCCTAGAAGCCTCTGCTTGCAGCTGCCAAGAAGGGGGAGGAGGAAACCGCGGGGGACGGGAAAGAGGGTGGGAGCAGTTAGCAAGTTATTTAAGAGCCAACTTTCTGGTCTCCTTTCCTGTGTCCTTCTGAGGAAGTTCGCAGACACACGGAGCAGTCCAAGCCCCTGGCTGGAGCTCACAGGTAAGTGGCTGCCCTGTGGCAGGGTATGCCCAGGCCTCGGTGCCTCTGCACATGGGCTTCCCAGGGACCCTCAGGTGACTGCTGCAGGGCCAGGGAGGGGCCTGAGGCAGCCCCTCCTCCCTGACTGTGGTTCCTGCTCTGTGCAGCCCCACTTCTGAGAGGGCCGCTCACTGCTCTGCACAGCCCCCCAGAAGGCGCTGCTTGCTAAGAAGGCCATGGGAAGGGACTGAGGGGTATCCTGCCAAAACAGATCGTCTTTTTTTCAGAACACAAGCTTGGGGGAGAGAGCAGGGCCAGGTAAGGAGCCTACTAGCCTGGATCAGAGCCTGGATCTCCTGCTGTTCACCCTTCCTCACTCCAAAGCAGAAGCTGAACTTAAGCTCCACCCTCTTCCCTGACCCCTCGATTGGGTGTCCACTGTCCACCTGCACTTGGCCAGGGCAGGTCTGCCCCTGCTGCGCCTGCCTGGCTGCTGGAGCGCCGGGTACATCTGCTCCTTCTCCAGTGGGCTGCTGTGCTCTTCTGCACTTTTTTCCACAAGCCCAGCCCACCCTGCAGTAGCTGCTTTTCCAGGGCTGTATTTTTTCCTGACTTCTGACTATCCTTAAATAATTTTCTCATCCTCCGCCCCTCCAGAGAAGCCTGTAAATATGTTAACAAGTATTCGTGGGGACCTACTGGACCTTAACCCTCCCAGTTCTCTTGTCTCCTTCCAAGACCTTAGGTAAAATAAGATATTCCCTTTAGCAAGTCCTCTGGTCCTCAGCCTTACTGCCATTGCCCCGCGGATCTCAGAACAGTCTAGTGCAATTGACTGTATCAGGACAGCTCTTTCTCTTCAGAAGGTATGTCTGGTTCTACACTTCCAGGACTTGTGATTGGCTGATCCAGGTGCCCACAGCCCAGAGGCAAACATGGCCCCCTTCACTTTGTCAGTTGGTCAACAAGCACTCATTGTGTGTGGCTGTAAGGTGTGTGGTGTTTTTACTGGCCCAAGGCCTGTACTGATGCCCATGGAAGGAACAGTGTGTCACAGAGCCCTGACCAAGCAGGTCAGAGAACAGACTATTTTTGGCTTACTCACAATTGCAATAGCCTCCACCCCACCTTAATCTATCTCCAGCTTCTCCTTCATGCAGTTTGTCTCCAATATGGCTCCTACCTCCTCACACCGAGTTGAAGTAACTTACAACGCCGACCCTGCTCCTCCCTAACCCCACTAGACTGTAGGCTCTCTTAGCGGAAATCCTGTCTCGTACCCTGAGGGACCTCTCCCAAGTACATAGATCCTACTTGGAAAAGAATAGTCCTCAAAAAATACTGATAGAATTAAATTGCCATTGTAAATGCACTTATGTGAGCATGGTTGTGTAAATTTAATCTTAAATGTGACTTAGGCCCAATAAATATCCATGAAATGGGCATAGATACATGCATATGGCACTAAATGTCTTTTACTAAGATGCTTTCCTCCAGAGGTATTGGACAAAGGAAAACTTTGCTCTCTAAAAATCTATAAAATTGCTAATTTCTTCAAACAAACACTCATTATTCAGCTTTCCATATGTTTTGACAGCACCAAATCCCCTCAAGATCCTTGGGGAGCTGTGCTCCATCATTAGGCTAATCCTTCCTGCCACTTCTCCGTTATTATTTATGCAACACTCAGAATGTGTTGTTCAAGTGCTACCACGTACAGATATGTCTGCCTCTCTATTTTTGACTCCTGGTCTCAAATGAAACTTATTTCACATTCCTTTTCTGGTTTCCCCCAAGGACCTTGCAAAGCTGACGATGGCAGAAACTCCCAGGACCACGTTTGGGGGCAGGAGAGCGATTCCCCCCAACAACTCCAACGCAGCAGAAGATGACCTCCCCACTGAGGAGCTGCTGGGCCTGGTGCCCCGGGGCTTCAACCCAGAAGGTAGGAGCAGCACTGTGTGGGGCAGAGCCCAGCCCTGGCGCCTCCTCCCAGGCAGGTGCTAGGTTAGACGAAGCCTCTGCCAGTCTCTGATTTGAAAGAAAGACCAAACTCCTCTTGTAAAAGCACCAGGGACTGGATCCTTGTCCCAGTTCTGCCACTTACTGATCTTGTAACCTCAGGGAAATCATTTTGTCTTTCTGCCTGTCAGCTATTTCCTCTATACAACAAGATGTTGAAATCACTGAGGCCTCTTCCAGCCCTCCTGTTCCGTGTTTTTAACAGTGTTCTCTAGCTGGAAGATTCTACTTCCAAAATATTGTGGCTGTTTTCATTGTCTGGCTTGCATCTCCTTCCTTCTCTCCCCTCCCTCTTCCATCCATGGCTGTGAATTTCTGGGCTGAAGAGAAGTGCCAGATTCTAACAGTAACAGAGATGGAAGTTCTCTATTTGTGTCCAAAACAGCCTGGGGGCAGTGAGGAGAACTGCTCCTCCTGCCTCTCACCTCTACCTGAACTTGAGGGACCTGCTCTGGGTGCAACAGCCACCAGCTGACCTCCTCTCAGCCCTGTCAGCTGTGACAGGGCCCAGGTGCCAGCAGTGGCTTAGTGAAACAGCTGCCATTCCCTTGGGCCATGGCAGGGACACTCAGGCTCCTGTCACTGAATAGCATTTAGCGGGGAGTACATTGGTCAGAGCATTTATGCATCAGAATCTAAGATTGGTCCTGAGGGTTTTCTGTGCTGTGTGTCACTGAGAGGTAAGTACCACATGCAGGGGTAAGTCAGGATGGTCCCCTCTGCTATGTGGTTAAGCCTCTTCAGACTGAGTCCAGTGCCGAAAACCCTAGGTAGATGTAGTGTTCCCAGTGGGAAAGGGAGAAGATGGTGCTTGTTGATTATCAAGCAATCCAGCAAGTCGTGAACTGCAAAGAGTTTGCAGATGTGTTTGACTTCGACACTATCACATTTGGAAGGTTTGGTACGCTGTGAAAATGGGTAGACAACAGGCACCACCCAAATTTGGAGGTGGAGTTTACATATTAGAAAAGCATCACCAATGTATACATAAAGCATTTAAGGGTATCAAGGCAAATTCATTCTGAACCAACTCTTTCCCAAGTAGGTGCCACATTTTAAATGTTCCCCATTGGAGGCATTACACTGAGTTAAAAAAAAAAAGACATGATAATTAAGGGATTACTGACACTCTGTGAGAGGTTGGGAAGCAAAGGCCCCAAGCTGGGAGCTTGTGCTCACTCCTTTGCTCCCCACATGAGAAGTCTTTTGGTATTTTTAAGAATGTAAATTAACTTGGAAAGTCTGTAGACATCAAACTATCAAGCAGACAGTACTCCATTTTCTAGCAAAATTTCCCTGGAACTCTGGGCTCTGTAAGAAAAGGGGCAATGGGAACAGAAAGGCAAGGAGCACAGCTTTCCTTGCCAGGGCTGGTACAGAGAAATGTGAATTTCCACACAGACAGGGCAAGGAGGCAAAAACCTCTCTCTTCTCCAAGAAGAAGACTCACCTTCCTGTCCAGAACCCAGGACAAGTGATCAGATTGCCTCAACCCGCAGTTTTCCCACCAGCAAAATGGAAGCAAAAACTGCTACAGGTTCTCCTGAGCATCAGAGAAATAGCACCTGCGATCCATCCAAGCCCATAGCACATAACCAATAATATTCACTGATTTAATGTGCAAAGGAGCGTGGCTCAGTGAGGTCAGGATTTCCATGATCAAGAGTCCAGCCCACACTCAGCCCTGTGGGGAGTGTGTGGAAACTGTGGCCCCTGCATGTCTGAAATTTAAACAAACTGAGCCAATATGATTTCAGAACTGTTGCAGGACATAAACAAGCCAACCATTTGTAAAAATCACAGGTTACTACTCTTTGTTTATTTAGGGAGCAAAAGTGGAGGATAACTTAACCGAATTATTTCAAGGAATCGGTCACTGTTGACAAGGCAGTTATGTGTCCACGGTGCAGGTGATGCTCAGGGATATTCATAGGACAGGAATCTGAGGCTTCAGTGACTGTGCAGAATGATTTGAATGAACAGTCACTTGCAAATTGAATGACTCATCATCCTTAGCGTCCTCACAGTCTTATTATTTATAGCAAGTTATAGATTTTAAAAATACACATCCATTTAATATTTTCACACAGACATGCCGAGCACTCAGGATGTTCCAATGGGGCCTCTGGATCTAGGAGTCACAGCTGTGAAGTCCCGAAGGGTCAGGACAGGAAAAAATACCAGAGTACAGAGTATCTGAACAAGTTTACTCTGTATACTTCACATTCTGTTTAATTGTCCGAAAGCCCGAGTATCTGACACTGACTCTATCAAGTGCTCTGAAAGTCGCCTGTGTCAAGTTCTTTATCTTTGTCTGCTAAGGGACTGAGGAAGGGCACAGTCTCTCGTTTTTTTTGTTTTGTTTTGTTTTGAAGTCATCGTCTTGCAGTTCACGCAGTGGCCACTAGTGGCCTCCAAGAGCACTTACATCTGTCTGAGTCACCCATGCCGTGGCTGTCTTTGGTTCCAGGTTAACAAGCCCTAACTAACCCAAATGCTATTTTCAACTTTCTTGGTAGTTCTTACCTTTTGAAGCCACTCTTGTGAAACTGACCAGAAATCCAAGAGTAGGAAGGCAGGGAGATGTCAAGGTGTTCATTTTGGTTAGTTCCATAGAAATAAGTCTTAAACCATCATTGGGTCTGACACACATAATACAGACTGATGTGCTTAACATACTCAAATCATGGTTTTTTGAAATCTTTGGTTAAGAATATTTTTATTAAAGCAAAATTTATAGCAAAATGTACACACTCACCTATGGTTCCTCCCATATACACCATGATACTTAAGAAAAATTGAAGTATTCGAGGGAACTGGTTGGCGCCAGCCGGGCACGGTGTGCGTGATGTTCTCACATGATCTTAGGATCTTAAAGTCTCTTTGAATGCTCAAATGTAGCCTGGAAAAGTACTGTGAAGTCGCCTCAGCTTGTTCATATTTTTACCAGTTTCTAATAGATTGCTCTATGGACTCCGCTGGTGTCTCTACACAGCCTCTCCAACCTCCCTGGCCTCGAGTTCTATGTGGCTGGAAACATAATGCTTCAGCAGATAACTCTGTCTTCTCAGGCTGTTGTGACTCTCTGTGATTAACAATAAGTGATCATTAGCAGAAGTACCTGGATATTTATTTGCCAAGTTTAATGCCTTGCATTCAAACAAGAAAGCAAAAGCTTGGCTATATTTTTTAAAAAATGAAGATAGTAGGATCTACTGGTTTTCAGGCTAAGGGGATCTTTTACCTTTCTCAGAATAGGGTCCTTCCTACTACTCTTTGTTAAAACTAAATCAACACATTAGTTATTAGAGATCAACTTCACCTTGGTTCCAAGGAGTCAAGGTTATTGAAAGATCAAGAGCTACATTCAGAGCATGAGTAAGAAATGCTGTGGTTAAGTAAGTGCCAGTTCACAGCTCCATTCTCTTCCTGAGAAACGTAGCCTGACTGTCACATGGGTGTCAGCAGCTGTTCCAGGCTCTCTCTGGGGATTTCAAGGTCCAGCAGACAAAAGAAGCCAGAAAAGGTCATTGTAACTCAGTGTCATAAATACTATAATCAAGATGTATGCAAATTTCAGCTAACTAACAGAAAGGAATGTCTGGTAGTGTGGAGTAGGGAGACTTAATGAGGGAAGGATGCTGAGCTGGTCTCAGAAGATAAATAGGAAGCTCCAGACAGGCCAGCACAGGGAAGAGAATTTCCAGCGGAAGGACGGTGTGTCTCAGGTATGGAAGAGTGACTAATCGGCAGAATAAGTGAAGCTTGAATAATTACGGCAGGAATGACACTGTGAGAGCACTGAAGACTTTAGCTTTCATCTTCTACACAGTGGAGACCCCCCTCCCCCAGGGCTCTAAGCAGCAGAATTGCACGGTATCAAGGCTGTTCTAGCAGTGAGGAAAGCAGGAAGGGAAGGAGACACCCAGGGCTAGAGGAGAAGCAGACTGAAGGGATTTTTGCCCTTGGAGGAGATGTGAGTCTCATTTCTCTGAAACCGAGAAGAGAAATTCTTAAACATTTTAGGGTTTAGGACATTTCAAGAGAAATAGTTTAGAAAATTAGCTGTTGAAAGGCCAAGGATTTAGCTTAGGGGTTTCAGCATGGGATCTGCCTGGCAAGCAAATGTCCTGAGTTCGATCCTCGATGCTCTAATGCTCAAGGGGTTTCTAGTCCCAGGAATGACACTGCCTGTGTAAAGGTAATAAACGGACATTACATCACAAGGCATGGTGGCTCATTCCTGTAATCCTAGCATTCAAGAGGCAGAGGCAGGAGGATTTCTGTGAGTTCAAAGCTTGCCTGGACTACACAGTGAGTTCAGGGCCAGCCTGAACTACAAAGCAAGACCCTGTCTCAAAAACATTAGCTGCTGAAGAAAACGTCTTCATTCTAATTATGATACTATGAAGTTTAAATGTCCAAAAGAAATGTAAGGAAGTTACTTTTCCTATTGTTTTTCACACCATAAAGTGGACCTCCCACCTAATGAATAGCATTAATACTCCCAGGCTAGTAATCATATTACCAAAGATTGCATGGAGAATTGAGCTCACTAGGGAATTCCTAGAATATGAACCTAAACATTTAACTTATTTCCAGATTCCATCTGTGACAGGTATAATCATTCTCAGAAGAATATTTTTACAACCTAGGGAGAAGATAATCTACTTTCTTTCATATTAGAGAAGGAGTAGGAGGAGCGACAGGCAGCCGGCTCCTGAGGAGCGATTTTTTTTCTTGAACAATCCATTTTCTGATGTGTTTGGAATTAGGCTAAATTGTGTTAGGTCCAGTTTTTGAAAGCTGTCACTTTGAAAGAGCAAGCTGCCAAGTTTCTAGCCACAATGTCTCTTAAAAAAAGAAGAAAAGAATGACTTAGCAGTGAGATGCTCCATTTTGCCAGGAACTGGGCTTGAAAAAGGGGGTTGAAATTCATCTTCAGTGGGTGGTGAATGGAGCCTGCACAAAGAGCTGAGAAGCCTCTTCCAGTCTAGGTAATTTCTATTAGGCTAATAAGCAAGATAAAATCATGCACACTGTGTCTGCCGAATACTCAATGTCACTTCTGGACCAAGTGAAACACAGATCACACTATGATGTTTTGATATCTGTGTCTCTACTGTAGGACAACCATCTGCAACATCCTTGTTACTATCTGGCTGTATAAGTACCAAATACGTTTCTTGGCTTGATTCCCCCACATGGTAATGTGCAAAATGGTGGGACCTTAAGGAGGCAGGGTCTAGAGAAGTGTCCCTAGGTCATTAGGGACACTTTGAAAGAGATTAGCATAGTTCTTGGGGATTCCTGAGTGAGCTCTCAAAAGAGTGAGCTATTATAAAGCCTTGAGCCAGAGACCCGAATGGGTCTCTGGCTTTCCATCTGGGGATGAGACCCTTTTCCCTCTCACGCTGGTTCCTGCCATCATGGTGGCGTGTGGCCTGAGGGGATGCAGCCAGGGGACCTTATCAGGGCCAGCACCACAGGGCTGGGACTTTTAGGTTCCCAAAATGTGAATTTAAGTTTCTCTTTTCATTCTAAGTGCTTCTTCTTGTTGTCAGCACCCAAGCTCATGTATTTCTTACAGTAATGAGAAACAGACAAATACACTTAGTAAATCCACTGACCTGGCAGGAGATTACATGGAAGAAAGGGCAACATGGCTGCCATTCTCTTCTCTTTCCAAATAATCAGCTCACCCATGATGTCCTTCTCTATGTCTTCCATGGTTGACTACTGTCTAGAATGTTATTTCTTTGAAATTCTGGCATCTCATTCTAGCCTGTAATTGTCCAGATTTTAGTCAAGTTTCACTTATGCCCTTTCCTCCTAGTTTTAATTTTTTAAATGAAATATTTTTCATAGATTATCTTACATGGACTTCTAAGAGATAATATAGGAAATTTGTACTCATTACTGCATTAAGTTTTGCTCATTTGGAATACTACGGTGATTTCCCACAAGTGTTTTCTTTCTTTCCTTGTCAAAGGCATGACAACATAGATTACATGTTTCAAAACAAATTGTCTACATATATATTTATTTATTTCACTATAAAAATGTATTAGATTTTTTTTTAAAAAAATAAGTTTAATACACCCAAAGGAATTCATTAGCACCTTTTTATTTATCCTTCTTTGGGAAACACTTTGAAGATATATTATTGTAACAGTGTGAAATAAAACTTATTCCCAAATTTTCTTAGTATCTCCAATCACCATTGCCACTGACAATCATAAACTTTGCATATTTTGAGAATAGAATTGTCTGGTAAGTGGTATTTAAGAACTCTCTGGTTAATCCTGTGGTAAGTGGAATTATCCATTTTAAAATGAAGCTTTTCAGATTTTAGATGCCACCAGGGGAACACTGGCACACCCCCTGTGGCTCTGTTCACATTTCCCAGGTCTGGTGACCTCTAACTAAGATGTGCTCTAATGCTCAAGGGGTTTCTAGTCCCAGGAATGACACTGCCTGTGTAAAGGTAATAAACAGACATTAATGAAATACATACCTTTTTGAGAAGAGAGAAATACATTCCAAGTATGACGAGGGAGAACTATTCCATGCACCTATAGCAGTACTGAAAAGGAAAAACAAGCATGTCTATCCAAGAGGCAGGGCACAATGTTGGTTGTGTTTACAGAGGTGACTAAAGGACATTTGTGGAAGGTTTCCCAGGGTGACTTCACACTGCTCAGGTTCCAGCCCCCACCATGACCTTTCCAATACTTTTGTGACTCACAGAATCTGAGGAGGGTCTGCACGGACGCTCAGAGTTACCACTATCGCTGTCAATACTTGAGCACTTATCAAGCGATGTGCATGTTTCCATGCTTTCTGCACACCAACTCCATTTAGCAGAGAAGAACTTAAGGTCATTTGTCCAAGGTCAATTATAGAGCAAGTGGCAAGCAGTCTGGAGTCCAAGCAGTCTGGCTCCAAATCCGATGTGTGCCCTTTATGGCCTGTATTATTCCACCTCTCAGAATATTTACAATTATAATAATAGCAATGACAACAGTAATAGAATCATTTGTGGAGAATTTACTAGGATGTGGGCACCCTGTGCGGTAGGTTTTTATTCCCATATTTAAGATGAAAAAGAAAGAGTTGCTCAGTGAGATCGAATAACTTTCCTGAGGCTGCTCCCAAAGTCTATTCTGCGAAGTACTGATCTCTGAAGAAGAGATTTGCTGCAGTCTTTTAAGTGTGGAAACCGCTGTACCTCTGCAGTGTGTCGAGATCTTAATGTCTCCCGCCAAGGGTGCAGTCTGGAGTCTAGTTCACTTTGCTGGTGTCAGCATTCCCTCCTCAAAATGGTTTAACTGTGGAGCTTAATTCCAGGACCCACCAAAGCTGCACAGAGCTGCAGGGTGATCTGTAAGAATGAACTGAATGTGATCAGACTCACTGGAGATTAGCCAGGTTCACAGGGCAGAGGGATCAAACTGGAAAACCAGGTTTCCATTTGTGCCAGACTGATGAGAACCACATACCAAAGAAATGCCTGAGTCTTCCTCTCCAGACTGATTGTTCCCAGTAAGCTGAGCTACTTAGGAAGCCAAATACAAACCAATGCATGCATTTGGGGGTGTGTTGTCATGTGGGAGGTAGGAGTAAAAGCGCTCCAACCTTGAGAGTGCTCTCAGACCAGGCCATTCACTCCACACCAGCAGGCTAAACTTAGCATCATCCTCACCCAGAATATACTGATCACCCTCTTGCTGGCCTTCAGGCCCCCTGAGATAACACTACCCAGCTCCTTTCCTGCTTGTCTTTAGAGTCGTCCATGTTCCTGTTTATCAACCTAATAGCGAGAATGAGTCCTGCTGTTTCAGATCCTTCAATCTCCAGTGCAAATAAAGTCCAAACCACTCACATGATTTATAGACTTGAAAGATTAAGCTCCTCTCTATTATCATATTTCACTGTGGCTCCACCTACTACATTTTAGCCAGCCAATCATCTTCCACTTCCTCAAGTGATTGTGAATTGTCCTGTCTCAGTTTTACAGACCCTTTTTCTTGGCCTAAAGCATTATTTTCCACCTTCTTTCTAGTTGAACAATTCACTCTTCACTGACCACTGCTCATCCCGTCCTTTTTCTACACCCTTGATCCCATCTAATATGGGCTAAGATTTTCTCCCAGTCACCTCCTATCCACTTCCTCTATGAGCATACTCATTACTCAGTATCATAATCATCTCTTCATTTTTTAGGATTTACCATTTTGTTTATCTAGCCTGCAGTTATTAGGCAGCTGCCTATTTAATATTTATAACTCTGTCTTGGATGGCAACATAAACTAGCAAAGTAGAGAAGTTTTAGAGGAGGAAGCTGGAGATGCTATGAATTTACTGAGTGCACGTTTAAGGTCTGAAATTATTTTAAAATTATGCAACAGTGAACAAGCTCAACAAGTAAAATTTAATATGAACATAGGTAAAGCCTTAAAACTGAACTGAAAAGAAGCAAACAATGGCAAAAGCAAATATGGTCAAATTAAAAATAGCAAGTGAGTTGTAGGGTTCTGACCTGAATTTCAACCCGCTACTGACAGAAATGAGTTTAGAATGTGCTTTCAAGGATTTTGCTTCACTAGACACAATATTAATCCACTGAAAAATATGAATGTTAAAGATGCTAGTGATATCTCAAGCTGAAATAATAAAAACAGATTATTTATTTTAAAAGATAATGGTCTCATTGTACTTAACTTGAGAAACTACAACAGCAGTATGTACTTCATTCTAAAGAAAAGACTTTGAGAGAGAAACTGACAAATGAAATATTCTCCAAAACAGAGGATAGGTAAAAGTTTTGGGAATTATTTTTTAAATAACCATTGAAGAAATGGAGACTGTTTTACTGGGACACCTACGAGCCATATTTAAATATCTAAAGAGCACAGATGAAATGAGTAGAAGACTTATTCTATACTTATGCAGAATTCATGGCCAAGATTGATAGTTAGAAAAATCACCAGGAAACGGATGTTCATCTCAAGAGGACAAGAGTCGTTTAAAAATGCACCATCTGTCCTGTGAGATAGTGTGTTCCCCACTCAGCCAGACGCTAGCAGTCCAAGTGCTCAGCTCTCGTGAGCTGGTCTCACTCAGCCCTTAGCAGACCTGCCGAGGGCCCAACACCCACCTTTGTTCTCAGAACCCATGAGGCTGCAAGATGAGGATATTTCTTCCATTGGTGTGTATGAGTGGAGAACTGATTAAGCCCGTTTGTAAAGTCTTTGGATTTTAGATATTAAGACAAGAAATCATTAAAAGGCCCTGTGCTAAGAAGAAGGACCAGAGGAGCTGACTCTCAAAGTCACTTTCACCTGGGACATTTATAAATTCCCAGCTATGTCTTAGGCTTGTGAAATGCTGGGGATGGATAGAATGCCAGACAACTGAGGATGGAGATAACGTGGAAAGCAGAGGTCTGGAAAAATTAAACATCTTCATCCCACAGTATAGTGGGAAGCAGTCCCCTTCAGGAGCTCATGGACTAGGACAGGGTTCTGAGATGAGCTAATGACAAGGCTGCACCTTGCACCTTTTGCTCACTGGAATATGGTGCCATGTAGGTGACTTCAATGGAGAGGAGGCCCCATGAGCCATAGTGCATTTGCAGTCTCCCTACGTGCCAGACCCCACTGTATTCTGTGTCACTGGGTCTTCACAGAGGTCCTTGAAGGTTTAGCATCCTTATTTTAAGAGTGAGAAAACTCAGTCGGAGAGCTAAAGTATCTCACCTAGGTCATTTAGGGACCTGACCTTCAAACTCAGTTTTTCATAAATTGTGAATTTTCAAGATTATGTCAGCATTTCCTAGACTTGGAAGTATATTTAAGAGCCTGCTGCTTTGGTTTTGCCTATGAGGAAAAACTAGGGTACAAGGAGAGCAAGACCAAAGGAAGCACTGTGTCTGTCATATTTGGGACTGACTGTGCACTACGCAGGGTCAGAAACATGGAAGGAGGACAGGAGACCAAGTTTCCCACAGAGTCTGTCCCACTCTTTCCACGGTGCCCCTGCAGAACACATACAGAAATCAGTCTTCAGACTCTGTCTCCAGAACTGCAGTGTGGGTCGGTAACGCCGTCCTTCCGTGAGGTGATCGTGTGCAGAAGAGAATAGGAAAGGGATGGAAGCTAAGCTCTGTTCAGGCTATCATGCATCAGACTCTTGCTAGCTGCTCTTATATATGTCATCTCATGACACCTTCCTCTGTGTCTTCTCCTGCCCAGTGCTATCATAGAACATGTTAGTCTATAAAATAAATGTTGGAGTCCTCGTTTTATGAACAGGAAGTGAACTGAAGCAATGTATCTAAAATTAAATGTCTAGTATATATGCTTTTGATTCCAAGGAAGGAGTGAAAGCCTATAAAATAAAGGCATCAAATAGACCACAGTTTGACATCAAGGTGGGTCATGGAATAGCTAAGGAAAAGCAAGCCTGCTTTCTGACTGTGAAAATCATATTCACCCCATAGAAATGTTAGTTTTCTCTCCCCAAATCTATTCCCTCTCTTTCCTGCCTTTGAGGGACCAGATCTACTTTTAGAATGTCAGAAGGAGGGAGCATTTGACCCTTCCTAAAGTCAGAGAAGGATTTTGGATTAATGGCCAATTTTGTCTTTAGAGCAACCCTTTGAGGCTTTGTCACACTGAAAATTGACAGTGGTGTGCCCCATACGAAGGTACAGTCATAATGGGGAGAGACTGCCATAACAAAAACCAGCATGAGACTAAGAACCTGAAGACTTGAACTCTGGCCCTTGCTTCTTTGTGTCTAGATCTGTAAGACAGGCATCTGGCTCTCCCTGAGCGAGTGTCTTGAGATCTTAAATGAGCTCATGGGATGAAAAAGCTTTTTAAAAAGCTCTCTTCTGAGGCAGTAATGTCACAAGAGGCTGACTTTTGAATTACCTGTCTCCTCCCTCCCCATGTACCATTCCATTCAACCGACACTGCTCCTTTCCATTTCAGGAAAAATAATCTTTGGATTTTTAAGCATGCGTTTAAACCAAAGTTGCTTTATGGTTTCCTTTGAATTTCTCCATGTGCAGATTACCTTGCTGTCACAGAAGTTCACTTATTCAAAGAGAAGTGGGACTCCAACAAGATCGATCACCACACTGACAAGTATGACAACAGCAAGCTGATTGTCCGGAGAGGACAGTCTTTCTATGTCCAGATTGACTTCAACCGTTCATATGACCCAAGGAAGGACCTCTTCAGGGTGGAATATGTCATTGGTGAGTGCCATGGGTGGCCCCAGTCCTGATACCATGAGTCTCAGTGCACAATGGGGTGCGCATTATTGCATTATTTCCTAACATCATATGTAACTGTGGATGAATCTAGATTTACAATCTAGCCCACAGATCACCCTGTGCTATAAGAGCAGTCCAAGTCATGCAAAATATCAATAATTTGGGTATATTCTAGTGAAAAATTTACTGTAATAAAAATAAGCACAAATGGTGGGAGATATTAGTTTAAATTAGATTTTTCCAAGGCAATGTTTTTGGTATCCTGTAGTTAAGACTTTTAATTTATCATCATAACTTCATTGCTTTTGTATGCTGAAAATACTTGCAAATTGAAGCATAAATCTCCACTTATGCATATACCGAGTGTGTTCAACTATAACGTAGTTCCATGGGATCATCCACAACAAATGGACAGTCCAATAAAGCTTAGTAAGTGCCTGGTTTTCTAATCCCCTCTTGAAGGCTGGTGATTCACATTAGTTTCTAATGTTCTGGGGAGTACCACTGAACTTCATTTGGTCCAGTAATTTTTAAATTAATTTGATCCTGGATCCCTTTATTAAATTACAGATACTATCATTTGAGACATTTTAGTAACCACTTCACTAAAAATTTACAAAAGTATGAAGGAAGGAAGAAGTGCACAGAAAAGCAAGGGTGGCTCAGAGTAGCTACAGCTGCGCACATCCTCCTATACACCACCGAAAGAAAATTGTAAACCTAGGTGGTCTTATTAGTGCTGCTCAAAAGGAACATGATAAAAAAATCTTGACATATTTTTACAAAGAGTTTAAGTAAAAAGAAAAGTAGAAGGAAGTTCTTCCACTGTAATAGCAAACATTATTTACTCCTCAAATTAAGAGGGAAAAGTTAACAAATTTAATTATAATCAAAAATTAGACAAGAAAACCTGTTATTAGTAACTTCATAGGTACTGGTTTAACACTCTGATAAAATAGACAATATAAGAAAAACAGTTGCTATGAGCACTGAAAAATATGAGATAAAACTGCTTATTTTCCTAATATTAGAAATGTGTTTGCAGAAAACTTACCAAATTCAAGGGGAGAAATAAAAAAAATTAATAAAAGTTTGTAAAATAGCTGGATAGAAAATAAAAACAAAAATCAACAGCTTACACATACATATAGAAAAACGTATCACTTATAATGCTGACAAAACTAAAAAAGGCCAGACTGAGCATTCAAAAATAAGACAGCAAAACCTATATGAAGCAATTATTTAATCTTTGTATAAGACAGAAAAGTCAATGAAAGTGCAAACATGATCTTAAATAGGAAGTTTCAATATTTTTTAAGACACTCGAGAAATTGATCATTGAGTACAAAATTCCAGTGAAGTAGCAGAGGAAGTTTTATATAAGGCATCATTAGGACCAGAGTTAATAGTAATTCTAAAACTATTCAAAACTTCCAGAAGTGTAGGTTTACAATAGTCTCACCACAAAGAAATGGTCAGCATGTTAAATAACAGTTATACTAACAGGCTTGAGTAATTTCACAATGTGCACATGAGTGTAAGAGAAGGTAAGAGAAGTCAATGCAGCTGTAGATTTTGTAGAGTAAGGAAAGCATGTAGGATGTTTTGCTTATTTGCTTCTTACAAAAATAACTGATGCTGGAACAATTTATTCTTTAACTAGAAGAAAATTTAAAAATTTACTTCTATCTTATACCTTGGATAATAAAAAATTCAGACAGAATAAATATTAATATGAAGCATAAAAGTCTTGCAAAACAATTTTGTGAGAAAATTAAACAGACTAAAGTAAGATTGTGAACTGTGAAACTATAAAGAAAACTATACAAATACATCAAAATACCACAAAGGGCCATATATATGCCCAAATGACAAAATATGAATATATGACAAAATATATTCCTAAATAATTCAGTGGTCAAAGTTAGATCTAGAAAATTAATCAAAATCTAGATCATAGTTAAAGAGTTAACATAGAAAGTAAAACTCGTACGCACAGTAATACTGGCAACAGACATGCAAAAATTGTGAGGACACAAATCACTTAAGAAAAAAACCCCAACAGCTTATAATTGTATGAAAACATGCTCAATCATAGAAGCAAATCAAACCACTGTAACGTCTATCAGACTAGTAAAAATTTGGGAAAAATTATACCTCTTGCTGTTGTGTCTGAAGAGAAAAGCATTCGGTGTCGAGTGCATGAGTGTTTTAGAACAATGGCCAGACTTGAGTAAAGGCCCTGGTTATGTTTATAATGCTGAATGATGAACATATAATGATGAACACCCTGCACTCCGTGCAGAGCAGCTGACACCCACTTGAAATTCTGTCCACAGTTCTGCTCCAGCGAGAGGGATTTTTTTTTTTTTTTTTTTTTTACCTCTGCCATGGAAGCCTCAGGAAGAATGATAAACATCTTAGGATGAGTTCCTAGGAAACAAGTTTTGAGAATGATATCTACCTGTAGATTTTACTGAAGAATGCTCTCAGGATCTATATCTGGGAGGGAGGGAAGGAGTTAGTGTCTGGGAAAGGAGAAGTGAAAGAACACGACTACGAGAGCTTCTGTTGTCTCCAAGTCAGAGTTAACACATTTCAAGGCAGGGAATGAGAACTGTGAACCTCTACTGTTCCAACACGAGCAAGGACCTGGAGAGAACATCAATGGCTCCACTCCAGTGAGCGTCTCAAGCTTTCCGTTTTATAAACAAAACAGAGTCTAAATTTTACTCCTCAATAAAAAGGAAGGCAGAGCACACTCAGTCTGATTTGTAAGATGAAAGACTACATATTTGTTTGCCCAGCATGCACTGCGTTCTTCGAGCCGTAGTGTGTTCTCAAAGAGAAGCTGGGCTCCGGTACGGGTGGACCTTACAGCATTATTACATTGCAGGATCTTCTACTTCTAAACTTATTGTACACACACACAAAAAGGAAAAATGACAGGATTTCACATTTTGTTATTTGGTGTCTGAGAGATCAAGTTCACTTACAGAAGGGAACGGAGGGCCAGTGATGGGGAACTTGGTCTTGCTAGGTGTCCTTGCTGTGCTTTTTGCATCTCGTGCAGGACATCTCAGCTGCCTCACAGCAACAATGCTGACGTGGAGCTGGGGGAGACACTGTTGAGCCCCACTGGGATTCAGAAATAACTCATAGTATGCAACACTCATCTCAGTAGGACATGAACATTAGATTTTACATATAAATGCTATAAATGTCACCTTTCCTTCTTTCTTTTTATTCCTTCGTTCCTTCCTTCCTTTCTTCCTATTCTATTGTTTAAATCAATACAATTTTAGTGTTTGAGACACTTTTTAAATATTTAAGTAAGGTAGTTCCAAATAACTCATGTATGTGTGTGCTGGGTTCTTCAAATAGATAAGATAAACATGAGGGTGAGGGCGCTCTCTCTGCCAGGGCTTCATGAGCTTGCGTTAGATAACTGCATTAATTAGTTGCTGGCAGAGCATAGCTATCTCCGAGAGTTAGGTAGGAGGTGTTAATGAACTTGAAGAGGTGGATGTGAGGACCGAAAATGTACCAGGTAGCCTTTTTTCTCTTTCCACCTCAGAGCCTGTGCTGTGACAAATCATGAAAGCCTTGGACCGGAATGTTAATTATGGGTTTGCTAACCTGTGGCTGGAATTGTGAAAGCTTAGGAATGGCTTGTGGTGTTAATTTGCTATTACTTTAACATGATTCCCCTATTTCTTTGATACTCAGCTGAGAGTCTTTCTAAGGAAAAAAAAACTTCCTAGCTGTCTTTTTTGCCAGCTCTCCCAAGACAAGAGAGATTACTTTTCCTGCTCAGCCCTCCAGAGTAATCCCAGGGTTCATGAACAAGTTCTTTTCACCCCTGGGCTCAGGTACAGAAGCCGAAGGGCCTCAAGGACTTCAGAAATTCTCTTGACCTTTGCCTTAGTCCCACAGCAGCTCTGCAGCTCTGTGCTTCATACCTCCGGTCACAGCAGAAACACAAGAGGAATAGAAAGTTCTGTCACTCTCCTATCACTCTGGTCAGGAAAAAAAGGATTTTCCAGAAGCTTCCAGGAAACTATAAATGTGTCACTTGCTATGATTATCTGTAAGGGAAGCTGTGAAAATATTTCCTTTTTTAGTAACTTCAAAAGATAAGAGCAAGGCAGAGCTAAGGGCAGAGGCTGGTGTGTACCAATGTTGTGTGCTAGACATCCTTTGCTGATTTGCCATCTCAGAAGCGCATAGGCACAGTCCTTCATGACCACAGCATTGAGGAAATTCACTGATGGGCCCAAGCATTTCCAGGGTCTATTGCATATGTTCTATCCTTAGCTCTGAACAACATCAAACTATTACATCAACACTTAAATATTTCTACTTCACTAATTTATTTAACAGCATTTCTTAAAAGCCATATAGGGGTCAAACTGGTGGTTTCAAGGATGAGAATAACATGGAGGATTCTCATTCTTAACAGCTCACTCCAAACCACATTATGGGCTTAGGAATAATTGAGACTGGAGGAGAGATACAGAGGAGAGAGAATGCCAAGGAGAGGGCTGTGGTTGTAGAAATGGAAAAAGTTAATAGGCTTAGAGAAATTCACAGAGAAACAAATGCTAAGTGATTAGTAGAACTAAGTACTTGTGATTGGTAGTCAGTGTAAAGTGGGGAAGAGTTGGGGGCAGTTGCTGGGGTGCTGGCTTGTTTGGGCTGTGATGACGAGGCAGTGTGCAGTGGGTTTGGACAAGGCAAGCAGCATCTCCCACTGATGACTTATTGGCAGTGGATACATAGCGCACAGGGTGCTGTGCATTTTCACTTAATTCTACAAGCTTCTTTGGTGACATCGGTCATCATATTTCAGTTGAGATAAAGGTAGGTGTGATTAAAAAACATACCCCGGGGCCGGGGAGTTAGCTCAGTGGTTCTGGCGCCTGTCTTGCAAGCGCAAGGGCCCGGGTTCGATTCCCCGGTAACCACATAACAATACTGGGTGTGGAGACCACACCCAGCAGCAACCAGTACCACATACCGCAGTGCCGGGCGTGGTGGCTCACGCCTGTAATCCCAGCACTCGGGAGGCAGAGGCAGGAGGATTGTGATGTGAGTTGGAGGCTGAGCTCAGGGCCAGCCTGAACCACAAAAAAGCGAGACCCTGTCTCAAAAAACCTAAAAAAAAAAAAAAAAAACATACCCCGGTCATGCCTTGAAAGCAGTGGGGTTGTTCAAACCCAGGCAGCTTCTCCCAGCCACAATTCTTACTGCCTCTTCCAAGGAAGCAGGATCAGTAGAGATGAGGTTCTGTGTGAAGCTGGTGAGTGTGAGGTCCACATGCACATCTGGGCCAACATATCCAAAAGACAGTGAAGGGCTGGGGTAGTGCTTGCATTGCATGGGAGGAAATCTGGATATCACAGACATGTATATAGGCAAGGCCAACTGGAAAAGTCAGTCAGTAAGCAGTGGATTGACAATCAAATCCTGGGGAGAAATAACTTGTACAAAGCTAAATCTAGAAACTGGAGCCCTGAAGGACTCAGATGCTAAATGGCTAGATAAACACAAGGAAAATCAGAGCAGCGCCATGTCACCAAATCTAAGCATGTTGGGTGGTTATCAATTCTGACAAGGTGATGAAGTGAGATAAGAGCTTCTCCCTGAACTCAGTGGTTGGGGGACCCCCATTACTCAGAGAGAAGCTAAATCGGTGTGATCTGAAAGCAAAGGAAATGTGAATATGTGGACTGGTAAATTTATAGTAGGTCTTAAAGAAACTTGTAGGAAAAGAAAAGAAAATTTGGATAATTACTAGAGAAGAAAGTGGGTCAGGAACAGATGTTTTGATTTGGATGTTTGCTTTGAGATTGGATGGATTGGAAAGTAAGGGAATAGGAATCAGTCAAGGAAAAACCCTAAAGATTTGGGAGAAGCATCGGATGACTAAAGGAGAATCCCAGACAAGGTAGAGCAATAGGGTACTGGAGCATGAATAGGATGGGGTAGGAAGAATTTCTTGTTTTCAGGGGTATTAGGACATGAGTGAGAAAGAGTCTCACTCATGGAGAGGTAGGAACCTCTGCATCATGCCTGATAACTTCAACTTATTCAGGGCCATAGGAGGTACTCTGGTACTGCAGCAGCTTAGGACAGCAAAGAACCATTCTTACATCTGTGCATCAGTCTGTTATATGTTTCTGTAACAAAATACCTGATGTTTGGAATTTAAAAAGAAAAGAGGTTTTTTAGCTCAATATTTAGAGGCTGAAAGCCTAAGATCAAGTTGCTTCATTGGTTCAGACTCTGGTAAAGAGCTCCATGGCCATGTCACAACATGGTGGTAGTCTCACAGTGGTACAAAATAAACTCTAGAGATCATATGGAGAGACCAGAAGCCAGAGAGACTCAGGATTTGGGCACAGTTCTTCTACAATTATCCATTCCATGGGAACTGAGTTTGCAAGACCAGCATCAATCTTGTCCAAAGACAATTAACCCGATGGCCTACGCATGTCTTTCTGCACCCAACCTTTAAGATTTTACCACATTCCAACACCACCTATCAGTATATGAGCCTTTGGGAAGAATTTAAAGCAGGCTGAAAGCCCAGTCTTTAAGACAATGTCTCCCCCATCAATTTGTGTTTCAAAAGGTCCAGATAAAATTAGCACACTGATTATGTTTTTCACATGCATACCATAGATTCTCCATTGATAAATTTCTTAACACAAATCATGCAGCTGGTAAGATGTAGAGAAATATTTTTTAGACTGGGCTATATCTACCATTTTATGCTGCATTTTGTTGCAAAAAGGTTGTTTTAGAATTTTGCAGGAACACTTCTGTAAGATGTTTCCAGTTTTTGCTCCTGTAGGTTGCTGCATTGATGATAAACGTGTTCATTTTTAAGATCTCTGTGAAGTGACTAATAATGGCATCTGAGAAACTAGGACAGTGTTTCCCAGAGTGTTTTCCCTGTGAACACCTGTCATGAGATGTTCCTTGGGAAAATAAAAAGTTCCATCAGAGAGTTTGGATCAAGCTGTGTTTTGTGTCTCTTCTCAGAGTCCCAACATACATCAGTCTATTGAAGGCTCCGTGTAAGCACACAGTCAAAAACACAAATTTTTTTTAGTTCATTTCCTAAAACTGTTTTACTACAAACACTGTACTACCATGTTTTTGTTTTTGGAATGTCCTAGTGAAATACAGAACTCATCCTAGGAAATTCCACTCTGCACTGGCCTATTACCTTTACTCTGTAGAAAACCCTTAGAGTTGGACCTAAAATACCTCCAAAATCTCAGCATTCAGAGGTGGACACAGTTAGAAGATATGGGTCAGTAAGAGGATTGCAAAGATATCCTCTCGTCCTGGACCCCTCCATGCTCCCTCTGCTTCCTGGCAACCAGGACTGAGCAGATTTTCTCTATCATTCTGTGCCTGCCTTGAAGCCCTGATAACCAGGCCAAGCTCTGTCTGGAATTGTTTCCCCACAGTTCTGCTTTCCTCTAAGCAGAGGGTTTGTGATCCATGTTCCAGTGGCAGAGACCTCACTGTACATCATTGCCTGAGACCTAAAAAGGTTGGATTTCTAAACAAAGCTTCAGGTTGTGAGGGTGACAGAGTGACCCGTGGGGCCTTGGACATCCAGTGTGCTGCATGTCGCCCTTGAGAAGGATCATGGATACTGGAATGATAGCGCACATGAATGGTCAACGCTCCACCCACTCCTCCCCCCAACTCCTTCTTGTTCCCGTAATTTGCCTGCACCTTTGCTCCTCTATTTCTCTCTTTATGCTGGTGTCTTATGCTGACCCCCTTCACTTGCAAGAGTTCGTAAGCTTGCCTCATTAGTGCCTATGTAATTGAAGCTGTCTGCTCCTGGGAAATTGTAATCTGAGCTCAGTTGTGAGGCAGCACAAACAACCCTGGATGCCCCCCATGAATCCTGAGACTTACTGCAGTTATGAAGCAAGGGGTGAGAAAGGTGGGCAAAAGATGCTTAATGAAAACTAATGTGGCACCCATTATACCCTGCTCTTACGTCTCCAGTCTGCAAAGAGACAGTATGCACATGGAATTAAAACCCACTGAAGAAAAGGCTGCACGTGGACTAATTATTCATCATCCATGCCCTCTGGTTACTCCGTAAGCATGTTGTGAGCATTGATGCGGGAATAACTGTGGGCTCTTTGAACTACTTAGTGATGGTTATTCACTAATAAGATGACCCAATTGCCAGGCTTATTTTGAATATGGCCAGGCTATAGGAAAGCTACAGCCTTCTGATATTCCTTAAGGGAGTAAAACCTACATAAAGTCTCCCTATAACAGCAGCCAGACAGGTATCGGAGGACCACAAGATGAACCGTAAATAACTGCACCTCTTTTCCACTATTCTCTTCCCCTCTTTGCTCTCAGTAGCCAGTCCTTTTCTGCTCTGTTCTTTTCTGTCTGTGGCTTCCATTGTTCTCCATCAGTGTCTCTTTTTCTTTCATTTTTTCCTTCATCCACAATACTCGGTGTCCTGTGCATGAAAGCCTAGTTAGAGGGGATAGGGAGATCCCTTCCGGGGGAACAGAAGGCACTTTTGGGTTCTGCTTGGATTTCTGCAGCCTCCAGAAGCCAGGAGGGAGACACTATGCTGCCTGCCTCTAGCTGCCCCTCCCTTAGTCTTGAAGATGCATCTTTGCTGCACAGCTGGAAGCCGTGTGGCTTCTTCTCTTTCCAGACTTCTTCCTTTCTATTTTGGCTGAAGAGCCTTTGTAACATCTTGTTTCATGTGAGGTTCCGTGAGTCTGAAGTAGGATCTCTGCTGTGTTCAGCATTTTGCGACACCATGGGGGCCTTAAAAATGATTCAGGACCTTTCCCTGTCATTACTGATCTGTTTGTATTTAAATGCAATTGTCTATTTTAATTGACAAGTGACAACTGCTCTACAAACTACAGTGTATTTCTGCACATGAGTACATTATACAGTGATCAACTCAGGTCTTTGCATCATGCATCAGCTCAAACATTTATCATATTTTGTGATGAAAATGTTCAAAATCCTTTCTTCTTACTATTTTGATTTCTACACCATATCATTACCTATTATCATCTTTCTTTGGGAGAGTACACCAGAACTCATTCTTCTTAACTAATTGTATATTTGTACTCATTAACCAAATTTCCCATCCCTTCTCCCCAGCCCCTTGTTACCACCCTCTATTTTTATGAGCTTAGCTTTTTTAGAATCCATACCTGAGTGAAATCACACATATTTGTCCTTCTGTGGCTAGCTTATTTTGCTTACAATTATGATTTTCAAGCCTACCCATCTTTCTACAAATGACAGAATTTCATTATTTTAATGGCAGAATAATATTCCTTGCATATATGTACTATTTTGTTTTTCCATTCCTTAGTTGTCTTGACTATGACAAAATAGTGTTGAAATGACTATAGGAGTACAAATGACTTATTGAAAAACCTATTCGTATCTTTGTGGTACATGCCAATGGTCTATCCTTATTGGTATAAGCTAAGAAGAATTCTACAGACATTATGTTGCCCTGACACAATTCTCTATTCTAAATGTCTCTATACAGAATGTGTGATGCAGACAGACAGAAGTTACTCTGGGTGATGAAGAGAGAGAGAACAGGCTAGAACTGAAGGGCAAAGTCTTGGGACAAGACAGTCACTTTGAGATGGAGCCTGAAGAACTGGCAGATTTTCCAAAAGAATAGGAGATATGTGTTTTCCAGGCTGGGAGAAGGCAATCTTTGGAAGTGCAAGATCTTATTGTACTATTTTGAGACACAAGCTTCTGATGAAAACTGTTTTATGCAGTCAAGTTTACTACTCATATTTGGGGCAGAGGCCCCACTCCTCTGAAAGCCTGCAGTGATGGGGAGCCCCAGTCTGGCAGATCCAGAGGAATGTGCACCCCATATGGGAAGCATCTGCACTTACTTCTTGAATGGTGGGTCTTTACCCCTTGACGTGACAGAATTCTGAGCTTGTGTTTCCCAGTGGGGAAGTAAACTGAAACATTTGCCTTCTTGACACAAACAATCCATTCCTCCCCGAATGATCCATTACATTGTGTCAGTGTCAAACAGCAAGCTTCTGTTATCAATGAGGTCATAGCCCACCAAAATGATTAAATACAATTTAGTCACCGTGAATTTCTAAAAATAGTTTCCACATAGATCAAGAAATTACATTAGTCCTTGTACATGTGGGAGCTCAAGAAAGACTTCAGGCACATTCAATTCCCTGTACTTTTTGCCAAATATTCATATAGGGAAGACCTATGAGGGACTGATTGATAATCCATGCTGTTCTGTTAATCAAGAGATTATGAATTCTCACACTTTGTTCTGTGAAACTAAATCTACTTTACAAGATAAAGCCCTCTTGAGATGGATGTATAGTGACAGAAAGATATATTATATTAAAAACATTTGACTTCATTCATTCATTTGATCATTTGCATCTACCAGACATAAACCCACTTGGTTTGTTTGAGAGGTAGTTATGTGTACAATGAGACAGGAAAAGTATGCCAGGACAGCACGTGGCATCCTTCATTGTAGTTATGTCCTTAAATGGAGACACAGCATCAGAAGTTCCTCAGATAAAATAAAATGTTCCATGTGAGTAGATAATATTTTCCATTCACAAATTTACAATAATTTGCTTTACAGAATGACTGGCTGCACCCTGTCCAGAGAATAGTGTTCTAAGAAAATATGACATTCTAAAAGAAAAAAATTGAGAGGAAAAAACAGAAAGCTTGGAGAGCCAGAGAGCTGGTTTTCCTGAGTTATGGGCAGGAGAGTGAAGATGCTGTGGGCTGAGCTGGTAGTTAAGACAGAAAGGAGTGCTGAAGGAGAAGAAATGTCCCAGGGTCATGGCCCAGCACACCCTTCAGCTGCCTGGTCCAGTAGGCATGTCTCTCAAGTGCTCAGTAATGATGATTATGTTGTGCAAAGCTTTTCACAAAGTCAGAATCACATATGTTAGGGCTAGAAGGAATTGTATCTACCACTTTGGCCTACTCATTTAGTTTAGCTATTTGGATACTATCTGTACCCCAAAAGAGGTTTTGGATACATTATGCACAAGGTCAGCCTAGAGTCGGATGGAACTCTCTAGACCAAACTGAGATGACCTTGTAATTTATTCCTCAAACGAGGATTTTTGGGAGTGAGAGGGTGACCAAACACAAGGTATTCTAGGAAGAGAGACACAAGGTGGAACTTTCTTTAGCAAACTTTGGAGACAGAGGTCCCAAGTGAGTTCTGGGACAAGAGAAAATTACTAGAAATCAAGAGCAAAGTAGTGGGGGAAGGACTGATCTTGTGGTATTGATCATTTAGGATACATGTCTGAAGAAGTATAGAAAGTTTGTCCAATGAGGGAAGGAATCAAGAGCCATGCGTGCCTGATTGCTTGGGTGTAGCATCAACTGGGCTCTGGAAGTATAGTCTGAGAGTGGTGAGTTCTTTCAACATAGGTCAGGCCAAGCTGAGACACTCAAGAAAAGCCAGGGGAGGAGGAAGACCTGGCCAGAGGAAGTGGACTGAGAGGTCCAGAATGAGAAGGCAGCTCGGTGAGCTCACTGAGGCGTACGACAGGGCTCATTCCCACCTCCTCACTGTAAGATGGAGAGGCCTTAGCAGCTTGGGAAGTTAGGTAAGAAGGCAGCCACCTTTGCTTTCCAGTAGTCCATACACGAGCCTTTCTCCACTTGGAGGGCTGCTGGATATTGTCACTGCTCAGGGATCTGGGGAGAGGGCAGCAGGCTTGAACTAACTGGATGCTCAATCAGATCCCCAGCGTGAACAAGATCTCGTCAATAAGGCCACTAATGATGTGTAGAGTGATGGAAGAATAAATGTGGCAACACATTGACCCATTAAACAGGTTAATCACGTAACTCCATCACTCAACAGTGTGAAAATCTGGGTCCCTGATCCTCACTGTGTTGAAGTCTAGCTATAGTCAATACTTATGATATTTGGATGCCAGGAAACTGAGGTACTGATCTTCCTAATGTATCAAGAATTCCACACTGCACTGAGTGTCCCAGAAATCCTTGCACTTCACTTGGCCAGCCTTCTCTGAAGCACCTTCCACTGAATGCTTCTTCACTGCTATCGCGAAGATCAGCCATTTGGCAACTCATCCTAAAGGAACTGATCTCAGCTGACAGCCAGTAGCAAGAACCTATACATTCATTCTTGCTAAAATTTTAATATCTGCAAAGATTCATTTTCCCAATTCTGACTTCCATGCTGAGGCTTTCTAGGAAGGAATTCCTATGTACTCTAAAGAATAAATCACTGTATTAGAATTTCCTTCATTGCATATGTTTTTAGAAAGCACCAGGTTTCTGCCCTTCATTTCTATGGATGCTGCTCTCTTCCAAGAGTTTTGCACACCCTAGACCCAGTGTCAGGACAGGGATAGAGCAGTTGGCAAAGAGAATCTCAGCTCAACGGACTTATCTTTAGGGGAAGAGACTGTGGATGTAGAACTCAGTCAAAGTATAGCCCAGGCAGAACAAGCCAGAGTCCATCAGTGTAGGAGAGAGAAAAGACATAGAGACAAGAAGCATGAGCCATTGTTGTGGATTAAATATTTATATTCCTTCCAGACCCACATTTCCTGTAGGAGATAATTATGTCATAAGACTGGATGACTACGTCATGAATGAGGCTGGTAGCCCCCTAAGAGGAAGAAGTGGCCAGAGTGCCATGCATCTGTTCTTCTGTATCAGGACTTAGAAAGAAGGTACCACCTGTAAGCCAGCAAGCAGATCTTCACCAGGAACCAAATCTCCCTTGATCTTAGATGCCCCAGCCTCTGGAGTTATAATAAAATCATAATCTGTAGTGTAAGATTTCCAGTCCATGGTGTTTATTACATCAGTCCACACTAATTAAGGTAGCAAGGAATGAAGATCTGGGAGGCCTGAATCTTCCTATAGTCTATAAGTTAAAGGAACCAACACTCCAGGGCTTACCTGAGGGAAATATATGAGCAGAGGGGTTTTTTTGGGGGGGAATCTTTCATCTTACCAACTCTTCCAATAAGTGCATCATGCTTTTGCACTTACAAGAATTAATTTTCATTCAAGTCCAGTTTCCTTGTCTAGGGAAAAAAGCAAAAACAGAATATCTTTCCCTCAGCCTCATAACTGACTGCCAAAGGTAAAAGCCATGTTTGATACTTCACATCTTAAAATCAAGTTGACAGTTGTCTTTCTATAGATTCACCAGAAAATTAGGACCCAGGGTAGACAAGAACCATCAATATCCTAAAGCAATTAATTCCAAAAGAAGAGAAAAGCGAATGTTTCCTTGGCCAAGAGATTGGGATGAAGGAGTGCAGACAGCTCAGGTGACACTTTCCATCCAACACTTTTTTTTTTTGTGCAATATTTTCCTAAGTGATACAAAATGACACACTGTTTCCATTATTTCATTTCCATCATTTCAATCTTTTCTAACTTTCATATTTGTGAAACAAATTGCTTTAAACATGTCAAAGACACTCGAGTGGAGTGTTAGCCAAATTTTAAAAATAAAGATGATTCATATAGACAGCACTTGTGTTTATAACCATTGAGATAAAATTTCTGTGGGGAAAAAAAAATCACAGTCCTGATTATTTAGGGCACAAGCTTAGGCTAATCATCTTGTGAAGTTGGAAGAATCTCTTTTTTTCTCTCTGCTTTATTTACCCTGAATTTACTGTAGACCCTGGCCCCATAGACATGTGATCCTCTCACTTCAAGATTTCCTAAGTAACATCCACATATTAGTGCCATCAGCCTCTAGGCTTGGTTTGCATTGTTACACAGTAGGATGAACACTGCACTGATGTTCTGGTCTCACCAGCTGGCCTGTTCTCTTAGACCTGATGCTTCCTGAGAGTAAGGCCATCTCATATCTCTTGTACAATGTAGGATGTTGTCTAGTGAAGGCCAGCAAGAATGATACTCCTTCAACATCCTCTTCTGAAGAATTGAGACTGATGTTCCAAAAAAAGTGAAAAACTGTTAGTCATTTTAAGAGCCTAAAGAGTTATATCATTGATGGCTAAAATAAGGAGGACATGGGTATTCAAAGAGGATAGATGATAGCTGCGTGTATATTGTTTTGTTATATAAATTTTTATTTTTAGTTATGAAACAAACTCCACTTTATAAGAAAACTACAAAGAACTTCCATTTTTATTCTGGAAGCATGAGCATTTCCAGTCTTCCATCTCATCATCCGTGTGCACTTTAGCCTGTATTTCCTTTAAGCAAAGATATTTTCCCATGTAGGCACGAAACTTAGGACAAGAACACCAGCAGTTTGTACTCAGACACTCTTTAGAAGCCATTTGAGTTCCTCCAGTTGTTTCATTAATGTCCCTCAGAGCAAGAGAATTTCGTTCAAAATCACGTATTGCCTTTCATTGTTGGGTCTCTTCTCTTGTTTTCTTCCATCTGGAACACTTCACAGTTTCATAGTCTTTCTTTGACTTTCATGACTGGACACATTTGAAGATTACAGAGGAGTAATTTTGTTGAATGGCCTTCAATTTGAATTTTTCCTGATGTTTCCTCATGATTAAAATCAGGTCATGTATCTTTCACAGAAATGTCACAGTAGTGGACGGGACGTCTGTCAGTGTATTTTCTGTTGCTATAAAATAGTGTCTAGGATTGGGTATTTTAAGAAAAAAAAGTTTATTTGGCTTGCAGTTCTGAAAGCTGAGAAGCTGATGATTGGGCAGTTGTGTCTGATGAGATCAGTCCTGCTGGTGGAGATTCTGTAGAGTCCTAAGGTCACTCCAGGGCATCGTGTGACAAGAAAGGTACATACAAGAGACAGGGCCAGACTGGCTTTTATAAGAGAATCTCCCTGAGATAATCCATTCACTCCTTTATCCCTGTGTAGATCTGTTCATTCATCATGTAACCACTGCTCCAGAGTCCCACCTGGCCCACCTCTGTACCATACGATGAAGATTTCAATTTGAACCTAGGTCTTGTTGAAGACATTCAAATGAGAGCAGTACTCTACCTGGCTGTACATGATTGTGTCACAGGCCTTATGACTAATGGTGTTAATTTTGACTACTTGATTAAGGTAGCGCCACAGGTTGAGTGCCCCAAAAATAAGACTGTGACATTAGAATGTGAAAAATTCATTAGGAAGTGCTGGTAAGATCAGCTGCATCAGAAGGAAGGAGTGTTGGGTTGAAGGGAACATCAGACCACAGTGCAACCCCAAGACTTCTCACGTGAATTGATGGAGGTGGGTAGCTCCTGCTGAGTGGCCAAGGGACTGGACTTCCTACTCCAGTACTGGTCAGGCATGGGAGGCAAGCTTCCCCATGAAGGCGGTGTGACTCCTGACAAGGAAGCTGTCTTCAGATAAGGTAAAGTGACTCATCAAGAGCCACTTTCTGGCACTACTTCCAGCAACTGGGGATAAGTCTTTGACATTCCTGCAGGCAACTCTGGGCTGCACATCACAGAATAAAGTGACTCTTTATTCTCTTTGTAGTTACTAAGTACTTTCTAGGAAAGGAACTTGCCACTGAAATTATTCTATTCATCACCAACACTTATTGATAGAATGATTGATTGGTATCAGTATGAATTTCAGATTTTCTCTTTTAAATATAACAAGTTTCTCAAACTGGCTATCATCATTAATAAATTGATGTTCAAACAGTCCTAGATTTTGCCGGTTAGAAATGGATCCAACTGGCTTCAGTATCCTTATTCCCTTGTCATCTTGCACAAGAGGATATGCCAGCCTCATTTTGTATTTTCCTTGTCCAAGTCCTGGAAGAAAGCACTTCTCCAAGGAGCTCGGCTTTCTTCCCATGGAAATTGGTACTTAGAAACCAAGATCTCTCAGTGTGCTTGCTTTCCCCATCTAACCTGAGACTTCATTTTTTTTTTTTACCACTTCCTCATGCTTATGGTGACCTCTGACCCCTCACCCTCTGACCACCATGTTGTTCATCTTACGGTGTCTTCTGATTCACACCTGAGGAGACATGAGAAAATAAGAGTTTAGGGCAATAATAACATAGAGATACTTACTACGTCTTCACAGGGTGCCCACAGTGTGCTTTGTATTCAGTTTTCTATTGGGGCTGGAACAAATTGTCACAGTCTTAGTGCTTAAAACAACAAAAAAGTATTGTTTTCATATGAGGGATGATACTGTATTTATAAGTGTAATGAACTCATACATATATATATGAGTCTCTGCCCTTAAAAACTAGTAGAATTCAGATCCTGGGGGTTGACTGGTCCTAAAAGTGCTAGATCGAGGATGTGGAGAGGTCTTGGAAGGAGGCAGAGCTCATGGGATATGCAGTGGCCAGGAACTCAGTGCTTTCACCACATATATGCAGTGAATAGAATTCTACTCCAGTGGCTTTTTCTTTTTGAATATTAAGGCATTGATGTATTTCTTCCAATGAATGATATAGAGCTAAGATTTGGGATAGTCTTTATAGGTATTCAGAGTTTAGCAAGAGTGGATCTATTAGACTCTTGCAGCTGTCTCTTAGCTGGGAGCAGTTGCCTTACAATGCGTTGGTAAGGTGGGGTGGGTTGTGGGGTGAAGCATAGAGACAGTGACCAGGTACTGCCAAGGGTGACTCACCTAGTTGAGTCCCTAAAGGAGGGTTCTTCACGCAGTGGATGGTGGGAAAATGTAGCATGTACTCTAAGTGATTTTGAATTTTAGGGAAGTGACAATGAAAAATAAAAAAGAAACAAGAAAAAAATTCAATAAAGAATGTTCACTGAAGCATTACTTATAAAGGTGAAAAAGACAGACTCAATCCTGTTCTGTCACAATGAAGAATAAATTGAATTATGTTAAAAAAAACAGTGATAAATGTTTTAGACAAAATGCCCCCACTTTGCCTCTTTCTAGTCACTGCTCTGTCATTCATAGAAGACCAAATTGTTCCCTCCTATCCACACATGCAAAGGCTATCAGCCATGACCTCATGACAGCACACAGGCAAATTAGTAGGAAGCAAGGGACAGGGGAAGTCAAGAAGGTATTCTTTCACAAAAATCCCTAGACCAGGCTCTATGCTTGCAGTTTACCCCTCGAATTTCAGCTATATTCCGGATTTCTTATGTATTTTATGTCACTTACAAAGACGGAGGTTGAATACGGTTATTTTTATGGTGATTTTAAATGTAAGCAATGATAAACTCATGAACAATTATAGTAAGCAAATAAACACCCACCCACGAGCATATGCATATACAAATGAAATGCAAATGTGTGTCTTTCTGCCTATCTTTCACATCCTATAATTGTTGTTATGTCATTACCATAGTACATCATTCTTGACTCTTCGCAATTTACTGCAGTTAGTCTGTTATTCTCTAGTGGTATCAGTTTCTGGCTTGAATTACAACCTAAACTTGGATATTGTATTTTAAACCTACTGAGCACTAGATACATATCCTAAATATCTCAGCAAATCCACTAGCATGTGTCCGCCAGATTAAATGGCAGTACTTTGCTCATTGTACTCAGCAGTAAATAGCTGCTTAAATAAATGTTTATGGACATGCACTGCAAATATCCATTTGTGGATTAATATTAGTGCCTCTACATCTTACTCCTTAGATTGTTTCTCTTGATTTTTGCTCTACCAACAACTGGTAGAATTGCTGGCACTGCAAACTCATTTAACATGTGCTGTTATACATTATGCTTATATATATATATTGCACTCCAAAGATAAATATTTTGTCAGAATTACCAGTGATTTGTTCTTACTGACATTATTGTTGCCATTAAATTATTAACTAGAATTGACTGCTTCAGCTAAAATGTCATCTGTTGGCCTGTGTTTACCTTGGAAAAGTATGTTTGCTAAACTTTTGATTCTGTTGGCTAAAGCTACTTTGTTTTTTTTTTTAATGCCATCGCAATGACTTTAACATATTTGTGGGTCTTTCTCCTAAGACCTAGAATCTTGTTCTGCTCCAATGCTGGATGGAACATGTTCATATCCACACAAAAGGAGATTCGGCTCCACAGTGTTGCCATTTGCTGAAAAACTTCAATTATTCTAGAGAATTTCTCATAAGAAACATAAAAAGGGTGGAGCCTAAAGCTGCTGGCTTCCATGCATCTGCTCAGGGGACTTGGATTCAATCTAGTGTGTGTGCACCTTGTGTATCCTCTTGGACTTCCAGAGTCCACCGTGGGCGGGGGGGGGGCGGGGAAGAAAGCACAGAAATGTGGAAACATTCTTTGTTGGTTGAAAGAGTTGCAAATCAGAGTGAGACAGAGCAAAAAGCTAGGTAGGCAGTTTGGTTTGTAATAATAAAATCCACCAAACTAAAACAGGCTAGACCCTGTGCCCTCCCCATTCTGACACTTTTCCTCACATCTCTATATCGCAAGAAGCTTATCCTCCATTAGTTGGTAGAACCTCCCTGTCATTCCGGAGGAATGGTTTAGACTACCTTATACACAATGCTGATGGAGTTGAGCTTTGTATCTCTGGTGGGCACCTTTTGAGTGCCGTCTTCCCTGAGCAAATTTCCCTATTTCCCATGTTCAGTTCCCTCCTACCTGTGAAACTAGCTTTCAGGAAAATTACAGTAAATCAGTTTTTATATCACAGTGTTAAAATTTCAGCAAACACATTGCCTTCCTGGTGGCTATAAACAACTCTCATTTCTCCTCTGCTGGCAGGATGTTCATCCTCAACATGCAAAGTGGGAATGTTACGGGCGGTCACGCAATGTTCATAGAAATCTTGATCGCTCTCCTACAGTCTTCACCTAGCAACAGAATAATCATTTATAAAAACTACAGGCAGACCATGCCTGTCTTCCAGTGATTTCCTCTCCCCATGAGAGTAAAACCCAAAGTAGAGAGAACATCCTACAAGGCACTGCTTGATCTCCTGCCTCTCTCTGGCTCCATCTCCCATAGTTCTTTCTGCTCTGAGCACAGCAACCTCCTTGTGAGCACCAAGGTCTACTTCTCTTGACCCTCTGCACCTTCAGGAGTGCCGCACGCTCCAGTGATGGAGTGGTTCATACCCTCACTGACTCATGTCCTTCTCTGGCCAAATTAGCACCACCATGCCATTCCCCTGACCCACTAATCTGCTCTATTCATTTTTCACAGTACTCGTCTCCTCCTACCATAGTGTACCCTTATCATTCATGGTCTGTGCACACCTACTACATTAACACCTTCTGAGCCTTACCTGTGTTGATACCATGTATTCTTAATGCTTGGAACACTGCCCCATACTTACATAGTGAATCAGTAAGTACTTTTTTAACTGAACGGATCCCTGAATCATGCTACATTTGTTGCCTCCTTTTTGCTGCTCATGTGTCTATGCTCAAAATAGAAATTTCAGAATGAAATTGCAGCAAAGTAGATAAAACTGGAAGGCACTGCATTAAACTACATAAGCCAGACACAGAAAGACAAATGTCGCACATTTTCTTTCATAGATGGAAATTTTTCAAATTGGTCTGAAAGTAGAATAGTGGCTACTAGGGACGAGAAAAGTAAAAGTGAGGCAAGGGTGCTGGGAAGGTGGGGAGTGTCGTTGGACATGATCAGAGCATGCTGGATGCATGTATGGAAATACCACAGTGAGTCCCATTCAGATGTACAATTAATAAGTGCTCGGATCAACAATGAGTACTAGGCTTCAATATGCCAAAAAAGTACTGAGCACCTATTATGTTCCAAACATCATGAAACCTTTCTGGTTATAAAAAATGAAACAGAACTCAATCTCTCTCATGTACACACACACATATGTGTGTATGTGTTATATGTGGTATGGTGCCATGATGTCAATGAAAAGGGTGAGCTCTTGACATCTTTAAGAACACTTATGTTTCTGTCCTCTGTCACCCATAACGTGTGTACCATGTTGATTATTGCTCTTTGGTAGTGGTAATGCTGTTTTGTTTTCATAGGTGGTAGCTTGATATTCCTAAAAGTTACTCAAAACCTACTCCACTCCATCCTAAAACCTAGAATGAAGTTTTCTTCCCTTTATGAGAACACTGTTTACATATTTCCAGTTCTACACACGTGCCAAGCTATCATCAAAATACTTCCAGGGCACATTTGGAAACAGATTGATTATTTTGAACTCAAAAGGTGCATCTTGGGAAAAACAAATTAAGCAAATGGAAAAATGAAATAATATCAGGAAATTTATCTTTCCAGCTGGAGTCATGATTTATTCCTGAGTTCCTTTGAGATGATCCTCTTATAAAAATGCACCGTTAAAGGAATTCTGCAGTGAGGTGGAGTCAGAGCTAGGCTTAAAACATATTTATAAACCAGGTGTGGTGGTGTACGCCTTTATTCTCAGTACGCTAAGGCAGTAACATCATAAGTTGGAGCCCCGCCTGGGCAACCAAGTGACTTAGTAAAACCTTGCTCAAAATAAAGTTTGTAAAGGGCTCAGGATATGACTCAGTAAAAAGGTCCTGAATTCAATCTCCAATAAAGTAAAAATCAAAACATAAAAGTTTTAATATGCCTGGAGGACTCATCATGAATGAAAATATTACAAAAGTATAAAACAAGAAATTTTTATTCCTTATGAAGAATGCTTGGAATGGACGAGTGTCTTGCAGAGGCCTCTCCTCTCAGGACTTCTGGAGTCTCTGAGGTGTTCCTAAGGGGCAAAGGTGTACCAAGAGCTCAGTTCCATCCCAGGGCCATGAGCTGGACTCCTATTCAGTGTGAACATTGTGACTTTCTGTGGGAGCTGAACAGATATGTAAGAAGGTGTCTTTCATTCAGTTTAATAAGAAAAATGAACATTTAAATGGATATTTAACCATTGCCCTGCTAGGTATACACACAAAAGAATTAAAAGACTCATATCACACTGACATATGTGCACCCATGTTTATAGAAGCTCAGTTTGTGATTGCTACATCTTGGAAACAACCCAAGTGTCCATCAACTGGAGACTGGATAAAAAAGCTGTGGTTCTTCTACAGAATGGAGTATTACTCCGCCATAAAAAATGATAAGTTTGAATCATTTATACTTAAATGGACATACCTTCAGGATATCCTCATAAGTGAAATAAATAGGTCACAGATAGGTAAATATTGCATCTTTTCTCTGGTATAAGAAAATAAAGATGTAAATGAGTCCTAGAATTGTATGTTATATATTGCAAAATAGAAAATACTCAAAGTAAAATAGGGTGAAGGGGAAAAATAATGAGATTATAACAAAAAAGAAAGGAAACAAATTTTATGTATATAGGGGACGATAGGGCTGGTAGGATTATGGGAAAGATGAGAACTAAGTTGTGTCTTATACTGGTACAAATCCCCATTATGGAGTGCAATCATGATGTGTATATGTAATGTACCAATAAAGATTTAAATTTAAAAAAAATGGATATTTAAGAAGAAAAATTGGGGGGGGGAGCTTTTCTGGCAATTATTTAAGGCTCAAGTAGCCAAAAATTTTACTCTAATCAACTGCACTAGACAATAACAGATGCCCAAGAAATGAGAGAAATGTGTGTGTTCTGGGACATAATTTCTTCATTCCAGAGAAGCCCACGGTCCAGTTACTGGATGGCATATTTTCTCAGCCACTAGTGCCAACCCCTCCTTGATGACCATGTGTCCTTTCACGGTCCAGTGAGAAGCAAAGCAGAGATAGAACAGTACTGTTAGCAGTGATGCTCAACCCTACCATCCACCCTGTGAGCTAATTAACGAGCTTCCCTATCTCAGACCTAGGATTTTGTCTGTAGTGTAAAAATATGCCAAAATCATCATCTCACAAAAAGAACTAATTGTTTAAAAGGAGTAACAGTCTAGCTAACTGATTATTTCTGCGCTCTTCCTCCAGTTCCAGGCTGGAGGATGGTGACAGGTGCAGCTATGTTCACCCAGGTATCCAAGTGAGACTCATGAACGGGGTAATCTAGATCAATCTGGAATACATGTACAGTCTGAGTGGATTTGGCCTTAAAAGCAATTTCATGCCCTCAAAAATAAGTTTAGAAAATCAAAGCTAGTGTTAAAACCAAGAGCCTATGTTAATCACTAGATCACTTGAGACGACTGCACCAATTTTAATTAAATATGAAAGAAAGCAATCATCAGTCATAATCATTTTCATTAGTCCACTTGCAAAGACTACAGTGTTTAAAAAAACAAAGTGATCATCCCCTGTGGGATATTATATTTCCTGCTCCTCTTTTTCTTGCTGATTTTTCTTAGTGCAAAAGTCAAGCATTTTAGAGAGAAATCTGTCTCCGTGTTACAAAGGCTCAGCAAATGTGTGCACGGTTGTCAGGCATGAGCGAGGACAGCTGACTGACACTCATGGAGGTGGTAGACAGGAGATGCAAGTGCATCTCACTGTGGTCTCTAGACCTTGCTCACTCCTGAGAAGGAGAAAGGCTATTTAGCAAAATGAAGTATCACTCTGTCACAACTTCCTCTTGCACAGTTCAATCATAGAAAATGCTTCCCTAGTGCCGTCATTGAAGTCATTACACTCAGAATTAAACAAGTTGTAATGGAGCCACCAACAAGACCCAGAGGTCCTATTGACACGTCAGGTCTCACATTAATAATCAGCTTTGCCATACAGTGACTATGAAAAGGCCTACAGGCAATCATACCTGCTCTTGATTTGCTTCCATCTCCACGACCTATCCATATGAGCCGGCTGGCTCAGCTGTCTCCCTTTGTACTCCAGGGCTGGATGACTTCAACATCCTCCAGTTTAAACCCATCTTAGCCTAGAAACCCTCATACAAATACTTCCTGGTCTCCCTTCTCAGTCACAGTGATGAGTCTCAGGGCCGTGTGCTGGGCTCCAACACAGTGTGAGCATTGTGACATTCTACTGGAGCTAAACAGATACATAAGAAGGTGTTGCAAGTTGGAACCCAGCCAGGGCAGCGGAGTGACTTCTGATTCAAACTTTTGGCTCACATATCTGTTGTCTGCCACCATGAAGCATCTCATTGTCCTTCGCCTCATTTGTGTTAGATTTTCTAGTGTTTTTTTCCCCTTGGCTTTCAGCACTTCCCTATTCCTTTCAAGAATCTTCCACCTGGTTCACAAGAGTAGCAAGATGTAAAGAGTACAGGATCACGTCTAATCCCTGTCCCCACCTTTACCTACTGGTGTGAGGTCATGCATTTGATGTCTCCTTCAGAGTAAAGGTTTCCATCTTGAAACTTCCATCGCAGAGTACACCTCAGGCCCCCAGAAATAGACCTTGATTTTTGTCACTCTATTTCCTTCTCTATGTCAGTTGCCTTGGTGAACCTAAATAATTTTTAAGGTTTTAAGATTATTTTAGCTATGAGTAGTAAAATGAATAAAAAGTTAAAACCAATTTTCTAGATTTTCAGCATTCTTTGGAACTGTGAGGAATTTAGTAGACTTTAAAGAAACTAAATATTGACCTGACAATGGTGTAAATATATATTATTAGTTTAATAACATATTTCTATTTGGAAAAAAAACAGTAGGTTTTGATATTTTGTCGTTAGGTCCATGTTTTAGACATTATTTATAATAAGCATACTGCCTAAATTAATAAAATGTAATATCTTTTAAACTGGAAGTTGACAAACTGTTACTGTAAGGGCCAAGTAGTAAATATTATACACATTGTAGACCATGCAATCTCTGTCCCAATTACTCAGCTCTGCTGCTGTGGAACACTGATTCACAAAGAAATGAGCACAACTGTGTTCCAATAAATCTTTATTTATACAAGCATGTAGAAAGCTACATTTGGCTCCTGAGTCATAATTTACTAACCTATGCTCCAAGGGATAAATGGAGATGGAAGGAACCATAATACCTGTGAGAATCAGAAGTGACAGTTGGGTGGTGGAGTGCAGGAGACTCTTCCCTCCACGATGATGCTAGAATTACCAGGTATTGTAGAATGGCATTATTTCTTCTGTACAACTTCTCCTGCTACAAAAAAAAAATCAGTGAAAGTTTGGCATCTGGGATACATTGGCCTTAAGGAGTTGATCTGAGTTCTGTGGGTTTAGTGGTAGTTGGAGAACTCATTCTTATGCCCCACAGTTGCAGCAGATAAAGGATGACTTAGAGGAAAGAGAAAGTCAGACAAATGTGGAAATAGTCATAACTTGCCTGTCTGGGTACCATCCCCATCAGAAGTTTTGGCCACTGTTTCCTTCATTTTACACAATAAGCAAAGTTCTGGTTGACAAGGAATAGATGCTTTGGCTGCCATGACACAGGAGGTGTCAGAGAGCCAAACAAATTTTCCCTGAGGCATAGTCATCTTCTTCTGTCTCAGCAACAGAGGGACAAAAAATACTTTTCTTCCTGCCTTTCTTTTCCAGCATCAGTCATATTTAAAATGCAAAATACAAAAATTTTTTTAAAAGATGCCCCCCAAGACAGTCCCTACCATGTGCCAGGCATACAGTTTTTATTTTATTACAAATCTATTTTCTTTCCCTTTCCCCTTTGATGTCAAAGTCAAAGAAGGAGAAACTTGGACAATTAAGTGATTTGCAGAGTTCAAGACTAGCCTGGGCTATATAGTGAGCTCAGGGCCAGCCTGAAGTACAAAGTGAGACCCTGTCTCAAAAAAAAATCTTTGCCTTATGGCTCTAAAAACTGTAGTACTTCACTCTAAGGAAGCAACTTTAATGTTTTAGAGGATAAAACTTCAGGGATTGATACCCAAAGGTACCCTGTTAACTTTGCTCCCAAATCAAGGTCTCTATAACTTGTTTGGAATCTTTGTCCAACTAACTGCTGTGGCTTAAACACACTGTATCTCCTCCAAAATACAAGGTGTAATTTAATCCCAGTTGTGAGGTATAAAGGTAGAAGCTGGCTCTGATCTTGGTGTTTTGAGGTGGAGCCTCCGGAAGATCAGGATTAGAGAAGGTGGGGAAATAAGGCCCGTGTGATCTAAGCCTGACAGGTGTATCAGAGAAGAGAGTGGACACAGCCGTCCCATCTCCTCCTGTGGCACCTGAGCGGCCTTGGGGTCCTTCCCAAGGAAAGGTCATTGTCAGATGCCCACCTTTTATTTCTAATGAGAACCATGACCCTAAATAAACCTGGTTTCTCTTATAAATTATCGGTTCTGTGGTACATGTTATTAGCAACAGAAAACAGACCCAGAAATCACCCAACAAAAATATCTGTGTTTTTATCCTTTTTTTCTTATTGTGGAATAACAAATCTGAGCCTGACTAAAATTAAGAAAATCAACTACTTTCAGGCTCTTAGTAGCAGCAATAAATTTTAAACTTAAGTTTTATAATTTCAGGTTCAATGGAGGATTTCTCTCCACTACATAACAGAGGGAGAGAAAAAGAGGTGATGAAATCTCGTCAACACTGTTTCTTCTTCCTCTCGTAGGTCAATACCCTCAGGAGAACAAGGGCACCTACATTCCAGTCCCCATTGTCTCCAAGCTGCAGAGCGGGAAGTGGGGTGCCGAAGTTATCATGAACGAAGACAGGTCTGTCCGGCTGTCCATCCAGTCTTCCCCCGAATGCATTGTGGGGAAATTCCGCATGTACGTGGCCGTCTGGACCCCCTACGGCGTCCTCCGCACCCGCAGGAACCCAGAAACAGACACATACATTCTCTTCAATCCTTGGTGTGAAGGTAAGAGGCAAGCAGTTTTCTCACCAAAATTATTCACATATTTTAAGGCATCTTTTCTGTAGCGCAGTAGGATCATCCAGAGGGGGTGACCCTTTCCTCCCTCCACTGGTTTGCATGATTGATGGAAAGAAGACACAAATTTGTCCTCAGTGTCTGAGTGGATGAAAGCTGTTGTGTGTGAACTTCAAGCTGTTACACATTCATTCCAGGACCTAATTGAGGATTGTCTACAGGTACAGAGTTAATGAACTGTAGAGCTCCATGCTAATGGCGTGTCCTCTGTGTGCTATGGCCATGTAAACAAAACGGGCTTATTAAATTTGAGTTTTAAAAGAAGAGAACCCATGAGTCTGACTCCAAAAACTAAAAAAGGAAAAGAAAGAAAAAGAAAATCAGTCATATCCATAGTGGAGCTCCTCCACCTCCTTAATTCAAAATCAGAAAGTCTGAAGTGTTTCCCAGGCTTGTTTATATGCATGGCGTGTGCATATTTCTCGAATCATAACCCTTAATATACAAACATATGACTACATTGTAATATAGTACAACTTAATCTCCAGTGCTATTTTTGAGTCTTCCTTTCTGCCTGCAGCAGAAGCCTAACCTAGTTATATCCAAATAAACTCAGTCAAGTTCAACCATTTCTTTATCAATTCAATTTAAGGATTTGGTGACACACAGGCTTGTTCTCTTCCCATTTCTGCTTTTCCTTGCCTCACCCCTGCCGGCTCCCAACACTTGGTAAAGGACTGATAGAGGCAGAAGCAGCCATGATCAGGCAGGACCGCTTTCTACTTTCCTGCAAGTTGGAAGCAAGAGGCTTCTTGTGTCATGCTCTGTCTCTCTGTGCCATGGTTTAATACCTTCCAACATTATTGCTAATGTGAAGTAGCTTATATTTGAGAACACTGCATTTGGATTAGGATTGATCAGAACTAGATACAATAGTAAGTGAGCAACAATGTCTTCCACTGACACAGAGCATAAACTTGGCTCCTACTACCCTTTTCTCTGAATTACCTGTTCCGATAGTGTGACGACAACCTAACCCTATATTCCTCACCCACTCATTTTTGTCATCTCCTTCTAAATGCTTAGTTTTGTTTTGATCTGTTTTGTTTTGTTTTTCTGAGATAAGATCTCACTGTACCCTAATTCAAGTTGGCCTTGAATTCACTATGTAGCTTAGGCTGGTCTTAAACTTGTTGCAATCCTCCTGCCTCAGCTTCTCAAGTGTTGGGTTTAAAGACACGTGCCATCATGCTGAGCAGTTTCTGAATGCTACAGTCTATCTGGAAAACTGAAGTTCAAGGATGATGCTAATGGGAGATGCTAACTGGGGCATGTACTGTTCAAGAGTGAACTCCTATTTATAGTAATTTTATCACTCATATATAAAACATTTTATAGCTGTTCAATGAGTGCTATGTACAGAGCTGGCTGGATCTAATTATAGTTACCCAAGGAGAGATGATAATGAGGTATATGAATCAGCTGTGAATTGGGGAGTGAGTTGTACCTGGGGATTAGTTACAGATAAGAGAGGAGCTCAGACGCGATACTGATACCAAACCCTTAGGAGCACCAGCACTTGAGAGGCCAGTAGGGGAACTGGCAAAGGAGATCATCTTAGTCACTTTTTTTTA